>JARQOD010000336.1:72796-165176 GCA_033576555.1 Oophaga sylvatica
CTGCCTGTACCTTTTGCAGAATATCAGTCTGTCCATGATGTTTTTTCTGGAGAGAAGTGGCTTCTTTGCTGCCCTCCTTGAGACCAGGCCTTGCTCCAAGAGTCTCCGCCTCACAGTGCGTGCAGATGCACTCACACCTGCCTGCTGCCATTCCTGAGCAAGCTCTGCACTGCTGGTAGCCCGATCCCGCAGCTGAAACACTTTTAAGAGACGGTCCTGGCGCTTGCTGGTCTTTCTTGGGCACCCTGAAGCCTTTTTGGCAACAATGGAACCTCTCTCCTTGAAGTTCTTGATGATGCGATAGATTGTTGACTGAGGTGCAATCTTTCTAGCTGCGATACTCTTCCCTGTTAGGCCATTTTTGTGCATTGCAATGATGACTGCACGTGTTTCTTTAGAGATAATCATGGTTAACAGAAGAGAAACAATGATGCCAAGCACCAGCCTCCTTTTAAAGTGTCCAGTGGTGTCATTCTTACTTAATCATGACAGATTGATCTCCAGCCATGTCCTCATCAACACCCACACCTGTGTTAATGGAGCAATCACTGAAAAGAGGTTAGCTGGTCCTTTTAAGGCAGGGCTGCAATGATGTTGAAATGTGTTTTGGGGGATAAAGTTCATTTTCTAGCCAAATATTGACTTTGCAAGCAATTGCTGTTAAGCTGATCACTCTTTATAACATTCTGGAGTATATGCAAATTGCCATTAGAAAAAGTGAAGCAGTAGACTTTGTAAAAATTAATATTTGTGTCATTCTCAAAACTTTTGGCCATGACTGTATATACATATATTTATAGTTCATGCACTTCTAAATAGTATAATTGCTGCTAATTCAATTGATGGCTTTTGTGATATTACAGAACCCGACATGAAATGACACTTGGTTTACATACAGTTAACCATGTCATTTCATGTAGTTTGATATATGGTTTTCACTAACAATTACATGAGTGTATGTGTGCAAAATTTCATACATGTAGGGGTTAATTAAAGGTGTAAATTAGTTGAAAAAAAAATGTGTGGGCTCCCGCACTATTTTCTCAACCAGACAGACAAAGCCAGTGAGTGGGGGCAGATAATAATAGCCTAGGGAGGGAGCATTTAATTTGTGCCCCCCTTGGCTACTAACATCTGCCCCCAGCCACCCCAGAAAAGGCAAATCTATAAATAGATGCGCCCTTTCTGGCATAAAATGTCCAATTTATGTGTACCTGGAAGCCACGTTAAGGCTCTTCTCATATTCCTGGTCCTAAGAGAGGATTCATATGTTCCCATACAGATAGACTTTTCTAAGCGAGGATTGGCATTAGTTAGGACATGGAATACGAGAAGAGCCTTAATGTGGCTTCTAGGTACACATAAATTGGCCATTTTATGAGCTAAGACTTGTCAATTTTTCATATTTCTAAGGCAGTGATGCAATTCATTTTCCATATTTTGTGTCTGCAAGCTATAGCGCTACAGTGTGCTACCTTTTTTTCTTGAATGTGTATGAGTTGGTGACTCTAGGTTTAGCACCTGTTCACATTGGGTCTATTTTTAGATGTGCCGGTCAGTTTTTTGATATGTATTAATTTACCTTCTGCCTAAGCACTCCACCTGCTGATCACAGGTGTTTTAATTATACCAGGTCCATTACCCCTCCACAGATATGTAGATTTTAGTCTAGAGAGAGGATTCATATGTTCCCATAGAGATAGACTTTTCTAAGTGAGGATTGGCATTAGTTAGGACCTGGAACACGAGAAGAGCCTTAACGTGGCTTCCAGGTACACATAAATTGGCCATTTTATGCGCTAAGACTTCTCAATTTTTCATATTTCTAAGGCAGTGATGCAATTCATTTTCCATATTTTGTGTCTGCAAGCTATAGCGCTACAGTGTGCTACCTTTTTTTCTTGAATGTGCATGAGTTGGTGACTCTAGGCATAGTACCTGTTCACATTGGGTCTATTTTTGGATGTGCCGGTCATTTTTTGATATGTATACAAAATTCTTTATTAAACTCCGTCAGAAAGATATACGGTCTAGCAGGAAAGCTCGATGACCCCTGATAGAGCCGGAATCGCTGGAAGAACCTAATGGTAACTCCGGTTAACAGGCGTACCCAGGGTCGGACTGCCTAGCGGGGTATCGGTGAAACCCCGGTGGGCCCTTGCTGAAAAAGAGAGAGAGAGACATCTTCATTCCCTGACACTTCCTGCAGTCAGTCAGCACACTGAGCATAGCGCCAGCACCAGGGCACCCTGTGAGAGCGGAGCTATGGCTGCTTCACTCTCTGGCTCCTCTTCTCATGCTGTGTGCTGCCTGATTGATATGGGAGACTCTGCAGACTGCTCTGTGTCTGTGAGCAGTGAGGAATCTCCAGGCTCAAAGCAGCTGCACAGTGACCCGCGCGTGGCATAAAGTTTTAAGAAGGGTGTTATAACTTCTTTAAATTTGTTGATCAGTGGGCAGAGCTCAGCGGCGCTGGGGGTGAAGCTTACCATTTAGGGCCCACTACTGTAAGTGCAGGATGCATCTTGGTGGAATGGAGACAGGATCGGATGAGGTAAGTAAGCAATAATGTGACTTTACTGTCATGTTTAGAATGTGTTGGTGCTGTGTATATTCTGTACTGTATATTTGTGTACACTGCACTTGTTTCATGTGAGCTGCTGTATGAGTGTGCATGCATAGTGCTTGTATGAAGTGTGTACACGGTGCTTGTGTGATGTGTGTGCATGGTGCTTGTGTGATGTGTGTGCATGGTGCTTGTGAGTCATGTGTGCATGGTGCTTGTGAGTCATATGTGCATGGTGCTTGTGTGAAGAGTATGCATGGTGCTTGTGTGACGAGTGTGCATGGTGCTTGTGTAATGTGAGTGAATGATGCTTGTGTAATGTGTGTGGATGATGCTTGTGCAATGTGCGTGCATGCTGCTTGTGTGATGTGTGTGCATGGTGCTTGTGTGATGTGTGTGCATGGTGCTTGTGTGATGTGCGTGCATGGTGCTTGTGTGATGTGTGTGCATGATGCTTGTGTAATGTGCATGTATTATGTTTTTGTAATGTGTTTGGATGGTGCTTGTGTGACAAACGTGCATGGTGCTTGTGTAACGAGTTTGCATGGTGCTTGTGTGACGAGAGTGCATAATTCTTGTGTGACAAGCATGCATGGTGCTTGTGGTACGTGTGTGTCATGTGTGCATGCTTATGTGTATACAACTTGTTCTTATGGTATGATGTGTTATTTAGAGGTGGTGACTAATGTTGAGCGATATTTTCCGATATCAAGAAATATCGGATCGGATTGGATCAGACCGATACCCAAAAAGTATCAGATATTGCCGATTCCGATACTGGAAACCAATGCAAGTCAATGGGACAGAAATATCAGAATTAAAATAAAACCTTTCTTTCCTTGTAAACACTAGATATATACACTTAGAATACATATATATATATATATACATGTCATTGTGACACACATATATATATATTTATAGTTCATACACTTCTACAAAGTATAATAGCCGCTAATTCAATTGACGGCTTTTGTGAAATTACAGCACCACCCGACATGAAATGACACATGGTTTACATACAGTTAACCATGTCATTTCATGTAGTTTGATATATGGTTTTCACTAACAATTACATGAGTGTAGGTGTGCAAAATTTCATACATGTAAGGGTTAATTAAAGGTGTAAATTCGTTGAAAAAAAATGCGTGGGCTCCCGCCCTATTTTCTGAACCAGACATACAAAGCCAGCGAGTGGGGGCAGATAATAATAGCCTAGGGAGGGTGCATTTATTTAGTGCCCCCCCTGGCTACTAACATCTTCCCCCAACTAATCACTTCCTCTCCTGTCGGGCCGGAGATAAGCTCATTCATTCCTGGGCTCACAGCAGAGCAGGCAGCATTAGCTGTGCTGCTAGCTGTAAGGCAGTTAACCCTTTGTGAAGGATTACAGCGTGGGACCTGACAGAGCAGCGGATAGGTAAGAATAATGTTGTTTTATTACTTTTTCTTTATTACAGGAGAGCAAGGGCTTCGCACGGATTACCAGTTAAATAAAAAATGGTCAAAAATGTGTGTTTATTTCATTAAAATTATTTATTATTAATGCGTGTGTTTTTTTTATTTCCTTCAATAGGATTAATAATTGAGAGTTGTCTAATTGACAACTCTCAATTATTAACCTGGCTTAAAGTCACCTTCCAATAGCAAGGTGGCTTTAACCCATTATTAACCCATTAGCCACCGCTACAGGGCAATGGGAATAGTCAGGCAAAGTGCCAGAAAGGGCGTATCTAATTATAGATTTGCCTTTTCTGGGGTGGCTGGGGGCAGATGTTAGTAGCCAGTGGGGGGCCCAAAAGTAATGGTCCCTCTCTGGGCTATTATTATCTGCCCCCACTCGCTTGCTTTGTCTGTCTGGTTCAGAAAATAGCGCTGGAGCCCACACATTTTTTTCAACGAATTTACACTATTCATTAACCCCTAGCTGTATGAAATTTTGCACACATACACTCATGTAATTGTTAGTGAAAAACATATATCAAACTACATGAAATGACATGTTTAACTGTATGTAAACCATGTGTGATTTCATGTTGGGTCTGTAATTTTACAAAAGCCGGCAATTGAATTAGCGGCTATTATACTATGTAGAAGTGTATGAACTATTAATATATATATATATATGTGTCACAATGACATGTACAGTACAGACCAAAAGTTTGGACACACCTTCTCATTCAAAGATTTTTCTGTATTTTCATGACTATGAAAATTGTAGAATCACACTGAAGGCATCAAAACTATGAATTAACACATGTGGAATTATACATTACACTTTACAAAAAAGTGTGAAACAACTGAAAATATGTCTTATATTCTAGGTTCTTCAAAGTAGCCACCTTTTGCTTTGATTACTGCTTTGCACGCAGAAAAGGTGAACGGATGGATTCTACATGCCTGGTTACCAACATGAAGCATGGAGGAGGTGGTGTGATGGTGTGGGGGTGCTTTGCTGGTGACACTGTTAGGAATTTATTCAAAATTGAAGCGGTGAGCGGTCCAGCTCACCCCAAACCATCTCGATTGGGTTCAGGTCTGGTGACTGTGGAGGCCAGGTCATCTGGCGTAGCACCACAACACTCTCCTTCTTGGTCAAATAGCCCTTACACAGCCTGGAGGTGTGTTTGGGGTCATTGTCTTGTTGAAAAATAAATGATGGTGAAACTAAACGCAAACCGGATGGAATAGCATGCTGCTGCAAGATGCTGTAGTAGCTATTCTAGTTCACTATGCCTTCAAGTTTGAATAAATCCCCAACAGTGTCACCAGCAAAGCACCCCCACACCATCACATCACCTCCTCCATGCTTCACGGTGGGAACCAGGCATGTAGAATCCATCCGTTCAACTTTTCTGCATGCAAAGCAGTAATCAAAGCAAAAGGTGGCTACTTTGAAGAACCTAGAATTTAAGACATATTTACAGTTGTTTCACACTTTTTTGTAAAGTGTAATGTATAATTCCACATGTGTTAATTCATAGTTTTGATGCCTTCAGTGTGATTCTACAATTTTCATAGCCATGAAAATACAGAAAAATCTTTGAATGAGAAGGTGTGTCCAAACTTTTGGTCTGTACTGTATATATAATTTTATATATATATATATATATATATATATATATATATATATATATATATATGAGGTGTAAATTCGTTGAAAAAAATGCGTGGGCTCCCGCGCTATTTTCTCAACCAGACAGACAAAGCCAACTAGTGGGGGCAGATAATAATAGCCTAGAGAGGGACCATTACTTTTGGCCCCCCCCTGGCTACTAACATCTGCCCCCAGCCACCCCAGAAAAGGCAAATCTATAATTAGATGCGCCCTTTCTGGCATTTTGCCTGTCTATTCCCATTGCCCTGTAGCTGTGGCTAATGGGTTAATAATGGGTTAAAGTCACCTTGCTATTGGAAGGTGACTTTAAGTCAGGTTAATAATTGAGAGCTGTCAATTAGACAACTCTCAATTATTAATCCTATGGTATGAAATAAAAATAAAACATACAAACTTTAATTAAAAATCATTTTAATGAAATAATCACACAGTTTTTGACTATCTTTTATATTATATTAATTCGTGCGAAACCCTTGTTCACCTGTAATAAAATAAAATAATAAAGCAACATTATTCTTACCTATCCGATGCTCTGTCAGGTCCCACTCTGTAATCCTTCACAAAGGGTTAACTCGCTTACAGCTAGCAGCACAGCTAATACTGGCTGCTCAGCTGTAAGCCCCTGAATGAATGAGTTCCTCTCTCGGCGACAGGAGAGGAAGTGATTAGTGTGGGAAGCTTAATTGATTGCTTCCCAGGCTAATCAGTTCAGGTCAGCCGGGGACACCGTACAGCATCAGTGACGTCAGAGGGAGTCCCGGCTGACCTGAAGTGAACTGATTACAGTGGGAAGCTATCAATTAAGCTTCCCACACTAATCACTTCCTCTCCTGTCGGGCTGGAGATAAGCTCATTCATTCGGGGGCTCACAGCTGAGCAAGCAGCATTAGCTGCGCTGCTTGGCTGTAAGCCAGTTAACCCTTTGTGAAGGATTACAGCGTGGGACCTGACAGAGTGGCGGATAGGTAAGAATAATGTTGTTTTATTATATTTCTTTATTACAGGAGAGCAAGGGTTTCGCACTGATTACCAGTTAAACAAAAGATGGTCAAAAAATGTGTGTTTATTTCATTAAAATGATTTATTAATGTGTGTGTTTTTTATTTCCTTCAATAGGATTAATAATTGAGAGTTGTCTAATTGACAACTCTCAATTATTAACCTGGCTTAAAGTCACCTTTCAATAGCAAGGTGGCTTTAACCCATTATTAACCCATTCGCAACCACTACAGGGCAATGGGAATAGACGGGCAAAGTGCCAGAAAGGGCACATCTAATTATAGATTTACATTTTCTGGGGTGGCTGGGGGCAGATATTAATAGCCAGGTGGGGCACTAAATAAATGCACCCTCCCTAGGCTAATATTATCTGCCCCCACTCGCTGGCTTTGTCTGTCTGGTTCAGAAAATAGTGCGGGAGAACAGGCATTTTTTTCAACGAATTTACACCTTTAATTAACCCCTACATGTATGAAATTTTGCACACATACACTCATGTAATTGTTAGTGAAAACCATATATCAAACTACATGAAATGACATGGTTAACTGTATGTAAACCATGTGTCATTTCATGTCGGGTGGTTCTGTAATTTCACAAAAGCCGGCAATTGAATTAGCGGCTATTATACTATGTAGAAGTGTATGAACTATAAATATATATATATATATATATATATATATATATATCTGTCTGTCACAATGACATGTATATATATATATATGTATTCTATGTGTATATATCTAGTGTTTTGTGAGCTGTCAATGTGATTTTACAGTATTGACTATGTATAGCATTATGTATGGGAACTTCAGATTCCGGTATTTGATATGCAAAAAGTATCGGAACTCAGTATCGGAATTCCGATACCGCGAATATCGGCCGATACCCGATAATTGCAGTATCGGAATGCTCAACACTAGTGGTGACCCATACACAATTCTTGCACAAGGGCCCTTTGCTCTCAGTTTCTGTTCCTGACCTCTGTACAACATACACTCGTGGTCAAAAAAATAAAACTCATGAAATCGGCCTAGACAGAAATGATGGTAGCCTTAACTTATTATTTTGTTGCACAATCTTTTGAGGCAATCACTGCAATCCAATGATTCCTGTAACTGTCAATGAGACTTCTGCACCTCTCGAAGGGGATTTTGGCCCACTCCTCAAGAGCAAACTGCTCCAGTTGTCTCGTGTTTGAAGGTTGCCTTTTCCAGAGGGTATGTTTCAGCTGTTTCCAAAGATGCTCAATAGGATTTAGGTCAGGGCTCATAGAAAACCACTTCAGAATAGTCCAATGTTTTCCTCTTAGCCATTTTTGGGTGTTATTGGCTGTGTGTTTTGGGTCATGACTTATTATCCTGTTGCAAGACCCATGACCTGCGACTGAGACCAAGCTTTCTGACACTGGGCAGCACATTTCTCTCTAGAATCCCTTGTTAGTCTTGAGATTTCATTGTACCCTGCCCAGATCCTAGACACCCTATGCCAGATGCAGCAAAAGCAGCCCCAGAACATAACAGAGTCTCCTCCATGTACCACAGTAGGGATAGTGTTCTTTTCTTGATATGCTTCATTTTTCCGTCTGTGAACATAGAGCTGATGTGCCTTGCCAAAAAGTTCCATTTCTGTCTCATCTGTCCATAGGACATTCTCCCTGAAGCTTTGTGGCTTATCAGCATGTAGTTTGGCAAATTCCAGTCTCGCTTTTTTATGATTTATTTTCAACAATGGTGTCCTCCTTGGTCTTTTCCCATGAAGTCCACTTTGGCTCATACAACGATGGATGGTGCGATCTGACACTGATGTTCCTTGAGCTTGAAGTTCACCTTTAATATGTTTAGAAGTTTTTCTGGGCTCTTTTGTTGCCATTTGTATTATCCGTCTCTTTGATTTGTCATCAATTTTCCTCCAGCAGCCACATCCAGGGAGGTTAACTACAGTCCCATGGAGATTAAATTTCTGAATAATATGTGTAACTGTAGTCACAGGAACATCAAGCTGCTTGAAGATGGTCTTATAACTTTTACCTTTAAGGCTATGTGCACACGTTGCGGATTGTTAGCGATATTGCCGCATTTTTTCACGGTGGAAACGCCGCGAAAACACGGCAAAAACGCTTACACAACGCAACCCATTATATTCTATGGGATTCCGCAATGCTGTGCACATGCTGCGTGGTTTTCCGCGGAGGAATCGCATTGTGGAAAAATATGCATATCCATGTTAAAATAATGATTAAAATCGTGATATTTTCACCTTCAGGCAGCCCTCGCAGCTTTCCCGCCTCTCAGCGATACTCCCGGCAACTCCCGTTCCCAGTGATGCCTTGCGACAATGACCCCAGATGACGTAGCAGTCTCGCGTGATGCTACGTCATCTGGGGTCATTGTTGCCATGCATCACTGGGAACGGGAGTTGCCGGGAGCATCGCAAGGACCAGGAAGGCTGCGGGGGCCACCGGAAGGTGAGAATATCACGATTTTTAATTTTTAAAATTATTTTTAACATTATATCTTTCTACTATTGATGCGCCATAGGCGGCATCAATAATAAAAAGTTGGTCACACTTGTCAACCACTATGTTTAACTAGTATGACCAACCTGTCAATCAGTTTTCCAAGCGATGCTGCAGATCGCTTGGAAAACGCTAGCATTCTGCAAGCTAATTATGCTTGCAAAACGCTAGTTATTAGCGGGAATATGCATACCAATTAAAATGCATATTTACCGTGTCAGGGAGTTGCGGGATTGCCACGGAAATTTCCGCGGCAATTCCGAACGTGTGCACATAGCCTACCATGCTTGTCTATAATTTTCCTTCTACAGTCATGGCCAAAAGTTTTGAGAATGACACAAATATTAATTTTTACAAAGTCTACTGCTTCACTTTTTCTAATGGCAATTTGCATATACTCCAGAATGTTACAAAGAGTGATCAGCTTAACAGCAATTACTTGCAAAGTCAATATTTGGCTAAAAAATGAACTTTATCCCCCAAAACACATTTCAACATCATTGCAGCCCTGCCTTAAAAGGACCAGCTAACCTCTTTTTAGTGATTGCTCCATTAACACAGGTGTGGGTGTTGATGAGGACATGGCTGGAGATCAATCTGTCATGATTAAGTAAGAATGACACCACTGGACACTTTAAAAGGAGGCTGGTGCTTGGCATCATTGTTTCTCTTCTGATAACCATGGTTATCTCTAAAGAAACACGTGCAGTCATCATTGCAATGCACAAAAATGGCCTAACAGGAAGAGTATCGCAGCTAGAAAGATTGCACCTCAGTCAACAATCTATCGCATCATCAAGAACTTCAAGGAGAGAGGTTCCATTGTTGCCAAAAAGGCTTCAGGGCGCCCAAGAAAGACCAGCAAGCGCCAGGACCGTCTCTTAAAAGTGTTTCAGCTGCGGGATCAGGCTACCAGCAGTGCAGAGCTTGCTCAGGAATGGCAGCAGGCAGGTGTGAGTGCATCTGCACGCACTGTGAGGCGGGGACTCTTGGAGCAAGGCCTGGTCTCAAGGAGGGCAGCAAAGAAGCCACTTCACTCCAGAAAAAACATCATGGACAGACTGATATTCTGCAAAAGGTACAGGCAGTGGACTGCTGAGGACGGGGTAAAGTTATTTTCTCTGATGAATCCCCTTTTTGATTGTTTGGGACATCAGGAAAACGCCTCATTCGGAGAAGACAAGGTGAGCGCTACCACCAGTCTTGTCTCATGCCAACTGTTAAGCATCCTGAAACCATTCATGTGTGGGGTTGCTTCTCAGCCAAGGGAATCGGCTCTCTCACAGTCTTGCCTAAAAACACAGCCATGAATAAAGAATGGTACCAGAATGTCCTCCAAGAGCAACTTCTCCCAACCCTCCAAGAGCAGTTTGGCGATCAACAATGCCTTTTCTAGCATGATGGAGCACCTTGCCATAAAGCAAAGGTGATAACTAAATGGCTCAGGGACAAAACATAGAGATTTTGGGTCCATGGCCTGGAAACTCCCCAGATCTTAATCCCATTGAGAACTTGTGGTCAATCATCAAGAGACTGGTGGACAAACAAAAACCTAAAAATTCTGACAAAATGAAAGCATTGATTGTGCAAGAATGGACTGCTATCAGTCAGGATTTGGTCCAGAAGTTGATTGAGAGCATGCCAGGGAGAATTGCAGAGGTCCTGAAGAAGAAGGGTCAACACTGCAAATATTGACTTGCTACATTAACTCATTCTAACTGTCAATATAAGCTTTTGTTACTCATATGTTTGCAATTATTATATTTCTGTCTGTGATAAAAACATCTGTCAAACACACATAAAAACCAGAGGGCAGCAGATCATGTGAAAATATAATATTTGTGTCATTCTCAAAACTTTTGGCCATGACTGTAATCTCCTGAGACAACTCTTTCCTATGCTTCCTCTGGTCCATGCTGAGTGTGATGCACACCATGTCACCAAACAGTACAGTGAGTATCTGTAGCCCTCTATACATGTCCGCTCACTGATTCCAAGATTGTAGACACCTGTGATGCTAATTAGTGGACACACCTTGATTTAACATGTCCTTTTGTCAGATTATTTTCATGGGTACCATCATTTCTGTCCAGGCCTATTTCATGAGTTTTATTTTTTTAAAAATTCTGTGGAAACATGGTTGAAAAGCAATGTCTGACTTTCATTTGTTCATTTTCATAGATTTTTGATTTATTATTACTTTTGTCAGATTCAAGTTATTTCTGTGACCATTGTGGGTTTTTCTGTCATTAAATTAAAGTTACCAACAATTTTGACCATGAGTGTACATATTTAGAGTTGCTAACAATAATCTTCTGTCATATACTACAACCTTTAAGGGTATGTGCACAAGACCAGTAAACGCTGCGGGTTGGACACTACATACTTCTGCAGCGTCCAACCCACAGCATCCAGATGTTACAGCATAGGGGATGGGATTTCAAGAATTCCCATGCCCAGTATTCATCCACAAAAGCCTGCGGCTCACCCGTGGAGACAGACAGCGGCGCGTCTCTCCTGACCACAACATGTCAATTTCTCGTTCTGATTTCTCCTGCCGTGTGAGTGAGGCCTTAGTAAGATGTATATAAATTGCATTGCAGCGCTTATACTGCACAAAGGTAATACTTTGCTGTGGCTACTCATCAACTTTGGTCATAATTCAGCTTATGGCCAATAATCACATTATGTTGCAGCTACAATGCACTACAAAGTAAGGGAATGTGGCTGCATTGCATCTGGCAAAATTTCTGCACCATGGCACACAAGTGGAAAAAACTCAAATCATTTTGATTTTTTGCACCTGCAATCACATTTACTTACGTTCTGGTGCATTGAAGTCGGTTAGTAATGTGATCTTTGGACGCAACGTGAGTCATGGGCAAATAATTTGTTTATAATTTTCTATATTCCTAAAGGCAAATAAAAATAATCCCTTCTCCTATGCATAGGGGATTGTGGCGCCCCGAGGGTTCAGTCGCCACAGAGGTATTGCACCTCATCCAGAGGTGTGATACCCCTCTCTCAGGTAAGGAGAGAGCACCACCCAGGACTCTAACACCTGCACCCAACACAAACTATAGCAGCAGGGCACCCTGGACATACTCTAAGAGAGGATGGTCTCATCTCTGGCTGGCTAGGAAAGAGTGAATGGGCGGTGGGTGGAGAAAGTAAAAAGGAGGGGAAGTGAAGCTTAGAGAGTGGGAAGGAGAGTGAATCAGACATGAGGAGAAAGTGAAAGTAACAGACGTGTGGTGAAGCAGCTCCCTGTCAGGAGGAGCTGCAGAAGGAAAGAGACTTTAGAGACAGTTTGTGAGGGGACCTGGAGCCAATAGCAGCTCGTCCCCAGACGGAGAAAGTTAGATAAGAAGCAACAGAGAGAGAGAGAAGTTTCTGGAAGGACAGAAGGGTTCTTAGGGGCACGGATAGTGAGTGATCCATCCGTGGGACCTGATCCAATAGTGGAGGGACCACGTCGCAGAAGGGACACCGGCCCCTTAGCCTAGTGGAGAACTTTAAGACTCAGCTAGCAAGCCGGAGGCAGTGGCATCTTAAGGTGCCTCAGCTACTGAACCGCAATTATCTTCTCCGAAAAGGTAGCCGTAAGGGAGCAAGGAAACGCTAATGGATCACTAATAGACCACCATACAGTATCATGTTATCAGCAGCACATCTACACTTTACACCTGGGATGTGCTGATGAGAACAATGATTTTTGTTCCGGCATAAACAATCCAATCACTCAATGAATATGCAGCATTTTGCTTGTTTAGTATAATACACCCCATAGTCCTCAGTATATTATAATGTGCACCACAGTCCTCCATATTGTAAACTGCACACCCCAAAGTCCTCCATATAATATAAAGTGCCCCATAGTCCTCCATATAGTATAATACACTCCCCATAGTCCTCCATATAGTATTATACACTTCCCATAGTCCTCCATATAATATAATATGCCCCACAGTCCTCCATATTGTAAAATGAACACCCCATAGTCCTCCATATAGTATAATACACTCCCTATAGTCCTCCATATAGTATAATAAACTCCCTATAGTTCTCCATATAGTATAATACACTCCTCAGTCCTCCATATAGTATAATACACTCCTCATAGCCCTCCATATTAAAATACTCAGTCCTCCATACAGTATAATGCACTACTTAGTCTTCCATATAGTATAATACACTCCTCATAGTGCTCCGTATAGTATAATGCACCACCATAGTCATCCATGTAGTAAAATTCACTTCCCATAGTATAATGCACCCCATGGTTCATCATATGGTATAATGTATTCCCCATAGTCTTCGATATAGTATAATGCAGCCCACATATAGTATAATGCAGCCACCCCATAGAGCATAATGCAGCCACCCCACAGAGCATAATGCAACCACCTCACAGAGTATAATAAATAATAATAATCTTTATTTTTATATAGCGCTAACATATTCCGCAGCGCTTTACAGTTTGCACACATTATCGTTGCTGTCCCCGATGGGGCTCACAATCTAGATTCCCTATCAGTATGTTTTTGGAGTGTGGGAGGAAACCGGAGAATCCGGAGGAAACCCACGCAAACACGGGGGAGAACATACAAACTCCTCATTTAAACCTCCCACAGAGTATAATGCAGTTCATATAGTATAATGCAGCCCCCCATAGAATATAATGCAGCCCCCTTATATAGTATAATGTAGCCCCTCCATAGAATAAAATGTAGCCCTCCTCATATAGTATAATGCAGCCCCCATAGAATATAATATAGCCCCCTCATAAAGTATAATGAAGCCCCCATACAATATAATCTAGCCCCCTTAGCATATAATGCAGCACCCATAGAATACAATGTAGCCACCTCATATAGTATAATGTAGCCCCCTCATAGAGTATGATGCAATCACCCCTCATAGAATATAATAAATATAGTACAGCCCCCCATAGAATATAATGTAGCCCCGAATAGATATAATACAGCCCACTACCCCATAGAATATAATGTATCCCACCATAGTATATAACACAGCCACAAAGTACATAACACAGCCTCCCTCATAAAATAACATACCCCAATAGTATATAACACAGCCCACATAGTGTATAGCACGGCCTGCATAGTATATAGCGCTGATCGCATAGTATACAGCGCGGCCCACATAGTGTATAGCAGGGCCACATAGCATATATTGCGGCCACATAGTATATAGCAAGGCCACATAGTGTATAGCAGAGCCCACATAGCATATAGCAAGGCCCACTTATTATATAGCGCGGCCACATAGTATATAGCACAGCCCACATAGTGTATAACGTGGCCCACGTAGTATATATCACAGCTCATAGTGTATAGCAGGGCCCACATAGTATATGCACGGCCATATAGTGTATAGTAGGGCTCACATAATATATAGAGCGGCCACATAGTATATAGCACGGCCCACATAGTATATAGCGCGGCCAACATAGTATACAGCGCGGCCCACAAAGTATACTGCGCGGCCACATAGTATATACTGTAGCGCGGCCCACATAGTGTATAGGAGGGCCCTCATAGCATATAGCGTGGCCACATAGTGTATAGTAGGGCTCACATAGTATATAGCACAGCCACATAGTTTATAGCACAGCCACATAGTGTATAGCAGGGCCCAGCCCCAAATAGTATATAGCGCGGCCCACATAGTGTATAGTAGGGCTCACATAGTATACAGTGCGGCCACATAGTGAATAGCACGGCCACATATTATATAGTGCGGCCACATAGTATATAGCACGGCCACATAGAATATAGCACAGCCACAGTGTATAGCAGGGCCCTCATAGCATATAGCGTGGCCACATAGTGTATAGTAGGGCTCACATAGTATATCGTGCAGCCACATAGTGTATAGCACGGCCACATAGTATATAGTGTGGCCACATAGTATATAGCACGGCCACATAGTATATAGCACAGCCACAGTGTATAGCAGGGCCCTCATAGCATATAGCGTGGCCACATAGTGTATAGTAGGGCTCACATAGTATATTGCACAGCCACATAGTATATAGCACAGCCACATAGTGTATAGCAGGGCCCTGCCCCACATAGTCTATAGCGCGGCCCACATAGTGTATAGTAGGGCTCACATAGTATACAGTGTGGCCACATATTGTATAGCACGGCCACATAGTATATAGTACAGCCACAGTGTATAGCAGGGCCCTCATAGTATATAGCGCGGCCACATAGTGTATAGTAGGGCTCACATAGTATAAAGCGCGGCCACATAGTATATAACACAGCCACAGTGTATAGCAGGGCCCTCATAGTATATAGCATGGCCACATAGTGTATAGTAGGGCTCACATAGTATATTGCACAGCCGCATAGTATATAACACAGCCACATAGTGTATAGCAGGGCCCGGCCCCACATAGTATATGGCGCGGCCACATAGTGTATAGTAGGGGTCACATAGTAAATTGTGCTGCCACATAGTATATAGCAGGGCCCATATAACACAGCCCTCATCTCTCCCCCCAGAATGGCCCCACAGACACAGTTCAGTACTCACTACACACTTAAAAAAAGCAAAAAAAAACACACTCCTCACCTTCTCCTCATGCCCGCGCTGCTCCCGGCTCCTGTCTCCTGCACTGCCTGGTACACAGTAAGTGCGCAATGACGTCATCGCGCACCCGCTGTGTCAGAGGCGGAGCGGGGAATGATGGGGGAGAGAGCGTCAGCTGATGCTCTCTCCTCCATCATTGCTTTGATCTGTTCCGGCAGATGCCGGTGTAGTACACAGTGGCGGCAGCGGCGAGGGGAGTTGGCGCTGGGGGAAGGCAGGCCCCCCTGCCTCACAGGGACCCCCATAGCGGCTGCGTGATGTGCCGCTAGCTGGGGGCTCCTTGGGGAGGGGGGCCCTAGGCAGCTGCCTGGTCTGCCTGCCCCTAACGCCGGCCCTGGAAAGGAGTCCTGGAAAGGTGTATCCTGATCTACCTGGGAGTTTGCTGAGCCCCTCACCTGGAGGACACGGCACCAAGCGGGCATCTGTGTACACCAGAACTGTTAGTAAAGCTTTGGAAACTGCATCTGACTGTGTCTTCTCAAGTTCTTCCTGCAACACTCACTCAGCACTGCTACATCTACCAGCACCATTATCATCTACAACATACATCTACCCTGGGACAGCATGCTCTGCCTGTGGAGAGCTATTCCAACTCTGCTGCATCACACCACCTGTCCCAGAGGTTCTGCACTGCAGCGCTGGTCACCTCTGACCAAAAACCACAGGTGGCGTCACGAACAGTTTACTACAAACTCTATCATTCCTTGTAAATATTCCCCTTTTATTGGACGCCCAGGGCCATGGACCAGGTCACTGCTGCCGTGACACATCAATTTAAGACACAGGCCCGGTACCGAGTACCCCACTGCCCTGGTGGGCGATCCACGATACCTTTCCAATAGCTGGGGATCCAACCCTTGGGACCACCACGATCTTGAGAACCAGTGCTCTGAAGAGCACCATGTAATGGAGCTGTGGTTGGTCATACGCACTGCGGCACCATTCACATGTGACTCTTCAAATAACTTTGTTCTGCCTTCTTCCACGTATGACTGTGTGGCTTCCAGCATACGGCTAAACCCTTCATCCACTCTAATAAAAGACTGTATGGGTATATAAGTCTATATTTATTGAGATGATGTGAACAACAATGGTAGATGATAACGGATGGTATAATGAAGGAAACTGGTGAACACAATAGTGGGTGAAATCGGTATAAACTGCAAGAAATAGACAGTATAGTATCAATACTTATCAATACTTATCAGGTGGAAGGTGCTAAAGCATATAGATGTTGCCAGGTTGCCTTTGATGATCTAACCACTCCCTGGTTTGCTGGCCCCAGCTGCCAAATTATTCCAAAGTAGCTCCTACAATCCCACTTTCCTGACCCTGTAGTGCGGGCTATATATTTAGGAGTAGTCTAAGGGGCGCATGCAGTAAGGGGGCACGCATCACAGAAAGCAAAGCATCACAGAAGACAAGCATCGTGTAAACGGCAGTTATCCATGGCAGTTAATCAGGGCAGGAATCAGGTAGCCCACACTTTGCTTTCTTTTTAATTATGTACATTACCTCTATCCTCCTGTGTTCCTTGCCATCCACATTCACAGCCCCATCCCCCTTCCATCATGACTCATACAATATCAGCCCCTCCATACTTCCCTCTCCCATGTACAGCTCCCATGCACTCCTCACCTTCCTGAGAAACCTCAGCCCATCTTGCCCAAACACATCACAGAAAAAACCTACTTACAACTCCAACAACTACCTGCTCTTTATCTTCCTTCTCCTACTGATTTCAGGGGACATCTCCCCCAACCCTGGTCCACCATCCCCCAACCTCAATCCCTACCCTACCTCATATCGAAACCATAATAATCTTATTAATATTACTTGCACTCCCTCATCTCCTTCTTTCAATTGTGCCCTCTGGAATCCACGGTCTGCATGCAACAAACTATCCTTCCTGCACAACTACTTTCTGAACAACTCTCTTCATCTGTTGGCCCTCACTGAAACCTGGATTCAGGATTCTGACACGGTCTCCCCTGCTGCCATTTCCTATGGTGGCTTACAGTTCTCCCATTCCCCGAGACCCGCAAACAGACATGGTGGTGGAGTTGGCATGCTCCTGTCCCCACAATGCACTTTCCAGGTCATCCCCCCAATTCCATCACTCTCATTCCCTTCTTTTGAGGTCCACACCATCAGGCTCTTCCATCCCCTCTCCCTCAGAGTAGCGGTCATATATCGGCCCCCAGGCTCGCCCACCCAGTTCCTTGACCACTTCTCAGCCTGGCTGCCGCACTTCATGTCCTCAGAACTACCAACCCTTATCCTTGGAGACTTCAACATCCCCATTAACAGTCCTACTTCCACATCTGCATCTCAGCTTCTATCACTAACCACTTCTCTAGGCCTCTCACAGCTTTCAACCTCTGAGACACACAAGGATGGTAACACCCTTGACCTGGTCTTTGTCCGCCTCTGTTCAATCTCCCACCTAAATAACTCACCGCTTCCACTCTCTGACCACAACATTCTCTCCTTCATCCTCACAAATCCTCGACCACCCCAGCACACTCCTACCTACCACACATTCAGAAATCTACAAGCCATTAACCCTCAGACACTTTCAGACTCCCTATACTCATCGCTGTCCCCAATCTCCTCTTTTTCTTGTCCTAATCTGGCTGTTCAGCACTACAATAACACTCTTAGAAGCACCCTTGACCAAGTAGCACCGCTCACCCTCAGAACTTCCAAACACACAGTAAAACAGCCCTGGCTCACATCGCAAACTCACCTTCTCCAGCAATGCTCTAGGAGTGCTGAACGCCTTTGGAGAAAAACCCGCACACCAGAAGACTTCATCCACTTTAAATTCATGTTAAGAACTTATAATGCTGCCCTTCACCTCGCCAAACAGACCTACTTCACCACCCTGATCTCCTCACTAGCCAACAACCCCAAAAAAATTTTTGACAGGATTTCAGGAAATCTGCTCTCAACCACCAAGTGCTGTGACTCCCATCCCTCCCTGCATTTCCCCTGGCTCAATTTCCACATTTGATCCCATCACAGAAGAAGAAGTCTCCAGACTCCTCTCTTCCTCTCGTCCGACTACATGCACTACCGACCCCATTCCCTCACACCTCCTCCAGTCTCTCTCTCCAGTTGTCACAACTCACCTAACTACAATCTTTAATCTCTCACTCTCCTCTGGCATTTTCCCATCCTCCTTCAAACACTCCATCATTACTCCATTACTAAAGAAACCCGCTCTCGACCCTTCCTGCACAAACAACTACAGACCGGTCTCCAATCTCCCCTTCATCTCTAAACTTTTGGAGCGCCTAGTCTACTCCCGCCTCACCCGTTACCTCTCCACTCACTCCCTCCTAGATCCTTCACAGTCCGGCTTCCGACCCCTACATTCGACTGAAACTGCACTCATCAAAGTGATAATGACCTTCTGACAGCAAAACGTAACGGTGACTACTCTCTGCTCATTCTTCTCGACCTTTCTGCAGCTTTTGACACGGTTGACCACCGTCTCCTACTGTCTAGGCTCCAGTCACTAGTTATTAAGGACACTGTTCTCTCCTGGTTCTCCTCCTATCTTTCTGACCGCTCCTTCAGTGTTCCGTTCTCTGGCTCCACGTCATCTCCACTTCCTCTCACTGTCGGTGTACCCCAGGGCTCAGTCCTTGGCCCCCTTCTCTTCTCTCTCTACACGGCCCCAATTGGACAGACCATCAGCAGATTTGGCTTTCAGTACCATCTTTATGCTGATGACACACAATTATACACGTCATCCCCCGACCTTACCCCCGCTGTACTACAGAACGCCACCGACTGTCTGTCCGCAGTCTCCAACATCATGTCTGCTCTCTATCTGAAACTTAACCTCTCCAAAACTGAACATCTTCTGCTCTCGCCGTCTACTAACCTCCCTAATCTGACATTTCCCTCTCCGTGGGCAGCACCATAATAACACCCCGGCAGCAGGCTCGCTGTCTGGGTGTTATGTTTGACACCAATCTCTCCTTCACCTCCTATATACAATCTCTTGCCCGCTCTTGCCGCCTACACCTAAAGAACATCTCTAGAATCCGCCCTTTTCTCACCATGGAAACAACAAAAACCCTCACTGTAGCATTGATCCACTCCCGCCTGGACTACTACAACGCTCTATTACTTGGCCTCCCCATTACTCGACTATCCCCTCTCCAGTCCATCCTTAATGCAGCAGCCAGGGTCATCCATCTGGCTAATCGGTACTCGGACGCGTCCGCTCTTCGCCAGTCCTTACACTGGCTGCCCATTCATTGTAGGATCCAATTCAAAGTATTGGTTCTCACCCACAAAGCTCTCCACAGTGCAGCACCCCCCTACATCTCCTCCCTCATTTCTATCTATCGGCCTAACCGACTGCTGCGCTCTGCAAACGACTTTCGACTAACCTCTGCACTAATCCGTACCTCCCACTCCTGACTCCAAGACTTCTCCGCGCTGCGCTGGAATGCTCTACCCCAAGAAATTAGGACTATCCACAATTTGCATGGTTTCAGGCGCTCCCTCAAAACACATCTATTCAGAGCGGCCTATCACATTCACTAATCAAAGTCATTCTCTGTGTAAGTGTGTGTGTGTGTGTAGCCCATTCACTATCTCCATCCATCCCTCACTCCCTCAAGATGGCTGGACCATCATTGTAAATACACCATTGTAAATACACACCTGCACTTTGTATCTCCCCCACCTCATTGTAGATTGTAAGCTCTCACGAGCAGGGTCGTCTTATTTTGCTTTAATTATTGTATTGTTAACGTTGTTACTTATGACTTGTGTTTTGAAACTGTTAAACTGCAAAGCGCTGCGGAATATGATGGCGCTATATAAATAAAGATTATTATTATTATTATACTGGCATGTACAGTGTGCCATTACATAAGTAACTGGAACATTACAGCAAAGAATGATACAGATCATCAACACAAGAAAAATTTGGAGAAAAACGCCATGAACTAGTGTATAAATATTTATTAGTATCAAAAAAATATACATCTCAATAATTATAAGAAATAACATACATGAATATGTAGCTCAACAAATGGTTTGAAATGGCATGCGTGTTGTTACAAGATGTCATTAAGGCCTGTGGTACATCTGACAGCAGGGTGAGCAAAGCACATAAGTCATAAGTATATAGTTAAATAATCTATAGAGTGATGTGCCTCATTAGAATTCAACAACAATATGTGTTATAGGTAGCAAAGAAATTGTCCCAGAGAAAAACATTTTAAAGTGATTGCAAGTGCACAAAGAGTAAGGGTCTGGATTCCCAAACTCAGGGACAGTTACATACTACAACCTAGATCATATTTATAACTCACCCATGCTGGCACTATGACCCAGAGACGCGCCCCGACGCGCGTTTCGCACTGGCTTCTTCGGGGGCTTGTAGCTAATGAACCGCTCATACCCGCCTGCTAAATACCCTCCATAAGATTGGAAAAGGAGCAGCACATGTGAACAGCGTATCCATGAACATCCGGCGACGTCACCGGGTCGACGCGCTCCATGGGTGCACCCCTATGACGTAGGTGGAACGCAAACAGATCCAGGGACACCGCAAGAGGAAATGGAGGCGGAGTCGAAAAAGACATGCGCAGACAGCCTAAAAACAGATCAGGACATTACCGTTAAGGGCAGAATCTGCCCGTAGCAGCTGTAAACGTGAAGACCCATAATTATAGTAGAACACAATTTATCTAGAAGGAGTATTTATATGCTCCAAGAGAGGCTCAGGCATAGACATAACGTGAAGATAATTATAGTCATGACCCATAAATAGAATACGATCGATCCAGATATACTGGATTAGCCCAAATCCAGATGAGAAGCAAGAATTAATACAAATTGGTGTACAAATCCTACAATATGTGCTGCCAAACTTAGTATAAAGCATTGTTGTCATTAATAACAAGCATTCATTCACAATGTCGCTATCCATTGAATACAACAAAAATCTGAAACAACATTAAGCCGGAATAGCAGAATAACATAACATCACGTATAATGCTATAATATGACATCACAAGCTTAATACAAGAATATCAATATTTTTCATGGCCATTAATTGCAGATATAATTGCACCATCCCAATATGAATCCAGGGCATATTCAATATAGGGAAATGTAGATCTTCACATGTAGTGCATAGTGCCTATAAATTCCAAATTCTCCAAGGGGGGGAAAGGAGCAAGCGGTCATTATTCAGACACATTTCATTCCAATGATTCAATAACTAAACAAAAAAGAAAAAAGATATTGAGTGAGTATACAATAAAAACAATAATAGTCTAAAAAAGTCACGGATGCGGAGACACACTAGAGATATGAGGCAAAACTCAATTGTTCATTAAGGCCCATAGGTGTCATCGTATTAAGTGTCACAATCCAACGACACGGGGGCGGCCTGTGCGCCCTCCTATGCAAACCTCTTTCTCGGTTTTTGGGAGTGGGGTTTGCTGTTGGATGGCGCAGAGGCCACCCCTCAAATCTTAGGGTGGTACCGTTATATAGATGATATTTTTTTCTTGTAGCAGGGCTCCACAAATGAGTTAGACGATTTTATGGTGGGTCTGAACCGCAACAACTTCAATATCAAACTCACATATTCTCACGACAAATCCAGAGTTACTTTTTTGGATCTTGAAATCAAAGTGGGAGCTGATGGATCTTTTGAAACAGATTTATACCGTAAGTTTACATCTGTTAATTCTCTCTTACACGCATCATCATCACATCCGGCCTCCACCATCAGGGCGATACCCACAGGCCAATTCCTCCGGGCTCGGAGGATTTGCGCTACTGATGTACTTTTTGATAAACAGGCCAAAGATCTTGGGCAGATGTTTAGGGATCGGGGCTGTAGTAATCGTTGCATTAAAAGGGGCTATTTGAGAGCTAAGAATACCAAGAGAAGTGATCTACTCGGTAGTTGTCATAAAAAATTAAATAAAACAGAGGGGTCATAAGATTTATCTCGACGTACAATCAACAATGGGATACAATGCGGAATATACTTACCAAACACTAGCCGATACTTATGACCGACCCTCAGCTTCAACAACGCCTTCCATCCTTTCCACAAATGACTGCTAAAAGAAGTAGAAACCTCAAAGATACATTGGTATCGAGCCATTATGTGGCGAAACCCCAGCCCATGTTCAATGTGAGGGATAGGGTTACTGAATTCTACCATGCGGGAGATGCCGGGCATGTCGCAACCATATGAGGGCTACGTCCTTCACGTCATCGGACGGCCTCAAGGACTTTGTAATTAGGGACTATATTACATGTTCCACAACACATGTGGTATACTACGCTAGCTGTGCGTGCAACCTTATATATGTGGGTTTGACCACTAGAGAGTTGCATGTTAGAACACGTGAGCATGTCAGAGACATTGAGGCCGCCCATGATGTGGAGGACGTGGAGTCGCTCAAAACAATTCCACGACACTTTCGACTTAAACATGACTGTAGGTCTGATGACCTTAAAATCAAAGGCATTGATCACGTTAGCCTCGGCATTCGGGGTGGTGACAGTAGCCGTATTTTGGCACAAAGAGAGTGTCGTTGGATTGTGACACTTAATATGATGACACCTATGGGCCTTAATGAACAATTGAGTTTTGCCTCATATCTCTAGTGTGTCTCCGCATCCGTGACTTTTTTAGACTATTGTTTTTATTGTATACTCACTCAATATCTTTTTTCTTTTTTGTTTAGTTATTGAATCATTGGAATGAAATCTGTCTGATTAATGACCGCCTGCTCCTTTCCCCCCCTTGGAGAATTTGGAATATATAGGCACTATGCACTACATGTGAAGATCTACATTTCCCTATATTGAATATGCCCTGGATTCATATTGGGATGGTGCAATTATATCTGCAATTAATGGCCATGAAAAATATTGATATTCTTGTATTAAGCTTGTGATGTCATATTATAGCATTATACGTGATGTTATGTTATTCTGCTATTCTGGCTTAATGTTGTTTCAGATTTTTGTTGTATTCAATGGATAGCGACATTGTGAATGAATGCTTGTTATTAATGACAACAATGCTTTATACTAAGTTTGGCAGCACATATTGTAGGATTTGTACACCAATTTGTATTAATTCTTGCTTCTCATCTGGATTTTGGCTAATCCAGTATATCTGGATCGATCGTATTCTATTTATGGGTCATGACTATAATTATCTTCACGTTATGTCTATGCCTGAGCCTCTCTTGGAGCATATAAATACTCCTTCTAGATAAATTGTGTTCTACTATAATTATGGGTCTTCACGTTTACAGCTGCTATGGGCAGATTCTGCCCTTAACGGTAATGTCCTGATCTGTTTTTAGGCTGTCTGCGCATGTCTTTTTCGACTCCGCCTCCATTTCCTCCTGCGGCGTCCCTGGGTCTGTTTGCGTTCCACCTACGTCATAGGGGTGCACCCGTGGAGCGCGTCGACCCGGTGACGTCGCCGGATGTTCATGGATACGCTGTTCACATGTGCTACTCCTTTTCCAATCTTATGGAGGGTATTTAGCAGGCGGGTATGAGCAGTTCATTAGCTACAAGCCCCCCGAAGAAGCCAGTGCGAAACGCGCGTCGGGGCGCATCTCTGGGTCATAGTGCCAGCATGGGTGAGTTATAAATATGATCTAGGTTGTAGTATGTAACTGTCCCTGAGTTTGGGAATCCGGACCCTTACTCTTTGTGCACTTGCAATCACTTTAAAATGTTTTTCTCTGGGACAATTTCTTTGCTACCTATAACACATATTGTTGTTGAATTCTAATGAGGCACATCACTCTATAGATTATTTAACTATATACTTATGACTTATGTGCTTTACTCACCCTGCTGTCAGATGTACCACAGGCCTTAATGACATCTTGTAACAACACGCATGCCATTTCAAACCATTTGTTGAGCTACATATTCATGTATGTTATTTCTTATAATTATTGAGATGTATATTTTTTTGATACTAAAAATTTATACACTAGTTCATGGCGTTTTTCTCCAAATTTTTCTTGTGTTGATGATTATTTAGTGGAGTGCCATAGGGCAATTGCCCCTCCTTCCCCTCCTATTTTGTAGGTCCTTATTGGTCTACATAATTGCCATGCATATTTGAGCATTTGTGTCTGAGATTATGTTTTATAAAGAATAATACAGAGTACATAATACAAGAATGCTACCAATACTGCTCTGCACCATACGAAAATGCATCTATTTATATGCAGAGTAAACAGCATTACATCCTAACTGAGACATACAGAGCTCAATATGTCTCACTTACAATGCACTACACTGTGGCTGCATAACGGGTAATTAACACAGATACGTAGCACTACACATAACTGTATTAAACCCTCACCGGAATCAGCTTTGACAGAAGCAGTGATTAACAGAGAGCAGGACACACCTGAATCTCTTCAGAAAGCCCGTGAGAATATGTATGGTGACTAGTTTTTCCGGGAAGCTAAGGGGGCAGTTCTTAACCAGAACACTTTGCCGAATTAAAAGGGAAACATCCCTGAAACCTGGAACAGGACAAATGGGAACAACTTATGACATCTAGTGGTCATAACCGGAACTACGCTATGAGTAAACTTGCTGCACAAAAGTGGGCAGAACAAACTTCTTTAAGAGAGTGGTGATGACTAGTAATGTAAAATCTACTGATTTTTTTTATTCCATTCCGGCCCTATACGTGGGCCTGCTGGACGTCCTGTGCCATTGACTCTGGCCCTGACCTCCTGACATGTACGTTCTCCGCTCCCTGCTTCTCGCGCACATGGCACGAGGCAGACAGTGAGGCAGACAGACACCCCTTCCCTGTCCCCACTGCTAAGGGTTCCCTAGCTATCTCTGCTCCCTGAATTACTTCTAATGATGAATAGGCCAGGGTCACATACCTTGCTGACCTCCTGAATCAGGGAAGTGGGGAGTGATGGTGTATATATATACACAAAACAGACAAACAAGGGAGGATGTACAGGATTAAATGAAAATACAAAACATACATCTATTTACTCACAGACAACAGAGAGGAACCATGGGGAGAAAAGGGAGGTAAGTAAAATAGAAGAGTATGAGGAATCACACACAGCAGAAGCACCAAGAAACAGTCACAGATCAACACTCTTAACGCCTCTACAAACAATCGTCCACTCCACACCAGACTAACACTGGCAATTCAGATTTTCAGTATATGTATATAGCAGAGGGGAGTGGCCAATACTGAACAGCTGAGATCATCCAAGCAGGAAGGCTTCAAAGACTCTAAGCTGAACAGCTTAACCCCAGCACTGCTAACAGAAACCTGCACCATTTAATATGAAGGGAAAGTGCTTTTAATAAGTGCAAAAGCATATCAAATCAGATGCTGAGGTCAATTGGCCCCTTTCTTTAACCCCTTCACCCCCAAGGGTGGTTTGCACGTTAATGACCGGGCCAATTTTTACAATTCTGACCACTGTCTCTTTATGAGGTTATAACTCTGGAACGCTTCAACGGATCTTCGCGATTCTGAGATTGTTTTCTCGTGACATATTGTACTTCATGATAGTGGTAAAATTTCTTCCATATAACTTGCATTTATTTATGAAAAAAACGCAAATATGGAAAAAATTTTGAAAATTTTGCAATTTTCAAACTTTGAATTTTTATTCCCTTAAAACAGAGAAATATGTCACACAAAATAGTTAAGAAATAACATTTCCCACATGTCTACTTTACATCAGCACAATTTTGGAAACAAAATTTTTTTTTGTTAGGAAATTATAAGGGTTAAAAGTTGACCAGCGATTTCTCATTTTTACAACAAAATTTACAAAGCCATTTTTTTTCGGGACCACCTCATATTTGAAGTCACTTTGAGGGGTCTATATAGCAGAAAATACCAAAAAGTGACACCATTCTAAAAACTACACCCCTCAAGGTACTCAAAACCACATTCAAGAAGTTTATTAACCCTTCAGGTGCTTCACAGGAGCTGAAGCAACATGGAAGGAAAAAATTAACATTTTACTTTTTAGTCACAAAAATGATCTTTTACAAACATTTTTTTTATTTTCACAAGGGAAAAAGGAGAAAAAGGACTGATAAAGTTGTTGTGCAATTTCTCCTGAGTACGCCGATACCCATATGTGAGGGAAAACCACTGTTTGGGCACACGGCAGAGCTCGGAATGGAAGGAGCGCAGTTTGACTTTTCCAAACCAAAATTGGCTGGAATTGAGAACGGACGCCATGTGCGTTTGGAGGGCCCCTGATGTGCCTAAACAGTGGAAACCCCCACATTGACCCTTTTGGAAACTAGACCCCTAAGGACTTATCTAGATGTGTGGTGAGCACTTTGAACCCTCAAGTGCTTCACGCAGTTGTAATGTAGAGCGTGAAGAAAAAAAATCATTATTTTTTCCACAAACATGATGTTTTAGTCCCAAATTTTTATTTTCCAGGTAGAGGAGAAATTGGACACAAAGTTGTTGTCCAACATGTCCTGAGTAGCTGATACCCATATGTGGGGGAACCACTGTTTGGGCGCACGGCAGGGCTGAAAGGGAAGGAGCCGTTTGACTTTTCCAAACCAAAATTGGCTGAATTGCGAACGGACGCCATGTCGGTTGGAGGCCCTGATGTGCCTAAACAGTGGAAACCCCCCACATGTGACCCCATTTTGGAACTAGACCCCTAAGGAACTTATTAGATGTGTGGTGACACTTTGAACCCTCAAGTGCTTCACGCATTTGTAATGTAGAGCCGTGAGAAAAAAATCATATTTTTTCACAAACTGATGTTTTAGTCCCCAAATTTTTATTTTCCAAGGGTAAGAGGAGAAATTGGACACAAAGTTGTTGTCCAACATGTCCTGAGTACGCTGATACCCATATGTGGGGGGGAACCACTGTTTGGGGCACGGCAGGGCTGAAAGGGAAGGAGCCGTTTGACTTTTCCAAACCAAATTGGCTGGAATTGCGAACGGACGCCATGTGCGTTTGGAGGCCCTGATGTGCTAAACAGTGGAAACCCCCCACATGTGACCCCATTTGGAAACTAGACCCCTAAGGAACTTATCTAGATGTGTGGTGAGCACTTTGAACCCTCAAGTGCTTCACGCAAGTTTGTAATGTAGAGCGTGAAGAAAAAAATATATTTTCCACAAACATGATGTTTTAGTCCCCAATTTTTATTTTCCAAGGTAAGAGGAGAAATTGACCACAAAGTTGTTGTCAACATGTCCTGAGTACGTGAACCCATATGTGGGGGGGAACCACTGTTGGGCGCACGGCAGGGCTGAAGGAAGGAGCCGTTTGACTTTTCAAACCAAATTGGCTGAATTGCGAACGGACGCATGTGCGTTTGGAGGGCCCTGATGTGCCTAAACAGTGGAAACCCACATGTGACCCATTTTGGAAACTAGACCCCTAAGAATTACAGATGTGTGTGAGCACTTTGAACCCTCAAGTGCTTCACCAAGTTTGTAATGTGGCGTGAAAAAAAAAATCATATTTTTTCCACAACATGATGTTTTAGTCCCCAATTTTATTTCCAAGGGTAGAGGAGAAATTGGACCAAAGTTGTTGTCCAACTGTCCTGAGTACGCTGAACCCAATGTGGGGGAACACTGTTGGGCCACGGCAGGGGAAGGAAGCGTTGACTTCCAACCAAATTGTGATGCAACGGACCTGTCGCTTTGGGGCCCTGATGTGCTAACGGAACCCCATGTGACCCCTTGAAACTAGACCCCTAAGGAATTACTATGTTGGTGAGCACTTTGAACCCTCAAGTGCTTCACGCAAGTTTGTAATGTAGAGCCGTGAAGAAAAAAAATCATATTTTTTCCACAAACATGATGTTTTAGTCCCCAAATTTTTATTTTCCAAGGGTAAGAGGAGAAATTGGACCACAAAAGTTGTTGTCCAACATGTCCTGAGTACGCTGATACCCCATATGTGGGGGGGAACCACTGTTTGGCGCACGGCAGGGCTTGAAAGGGAAGGAGCGCGTTTGACTTTTCCAAACCAAAATTGGCTGGAATTGCGAACGGACGCCATGTCGCGTTTGGAGGCCCCTGATGTGCCTAAACAGTGGAAACCCCCCACATGTGACCCCATTTTGGAAACTAGACCCCCTAAGGAACTTATCTAGATGTGTGGTGAGCACTTTGAACCCTCAAGTGCTTCACGCAAGTTTGTAATGCCCTGGCGTGAATAAAAAAAAAATAAAAAATTTCCACAAATATGATGTTTTAGTCCCCAATTTTTTATTTTCCCAAGGGTAACAGGAGAAATTGGACCACAAAAGTTGTTGTCCAATTTGTCCTGAGTACACTGATACCCCATATGTTGGGGGGAACCACTGTTTGGGCGCATGGCAGGGCGCAGAAGGGAAGCAGTGACGTTTTGGAATGCAGACTTTGATGGAATGGTCTGCGGGCGTCATGTTCCGTTAGCAGAGCCCCTCATGTGCCTAAACAGTGGAAACCCCCACAAGTGACCCCATTTTGGAAACTAGACCCCCTAAGGAACTTACCTAGGTGTGTGGTGAGCATTTTGAACCCCCAAGTGTTTCACTAAAGTTTATAATGCCCAGGTGTAAAAATAAAAAATCCTACTTTTATCCTCACAAAAATGATGTTTTAGTCCCCAATTTTTTATTTTCCCAAGGGTAAGAGGAGAAATTGGACACCAAAAATTGTCCAATTTGTCCTGAGTACACTGGTGCCCCATATGTGGGAAAAAACTGTTTGGGCACAAGTCGGGGCTCAGAAGGGAAGTCGTGACGTTTTGGAATGCAGACTGATGGAATGGTCTGCGGGCGTCATGTTCCGTTTGCAGAGCTCCTGATGTGCCTAAACAGTAAAAAAAAAACACAAGTGACATAATTTTGGAAAGTAGACTCCCAAGGAACTTTTCTAAATGTGCCCCCCTTCTGGAACTAATCTTTCCTGTAAAGTAAATTAGTAGTGCATTGAGGTGTGGTACAATTTGAAACAATCCTTCATACACAGGCCAGGTTTTTCGGGGCAGGTGTCGCATTGGTAAGTGGTGTCCTTGCGTATTCCCCTTTTGTAACATACTCGGCACCTTTTTTGCGGCTTACCTTTGCTTCCAGTTGGCGGGACCACCCCCGGGAAATGCTGACCTGGTATGATACGAGCACCTTCAGTTCCAGAAGTACTGGGGCCCGCTGTTTCCTGAGCGCCAAACATCAGGGCCTTAACCACTACCTCCTGGAACTGAAGGTACGTCGTATCGCTGTTGCGTGCACATCGTGACAGCAGAAAAGCGTTGAGCATTGCCATTTGGACGATGTGCACGGACAGCTTCTTGTACCACACCTTGGCCTTTCTCAAAGCACTGTACGGTTGGAGGAGTTGATCAGAGAGATCAACACCCCCCATGTATTTATTGTACCCCAGTACACAGTCCGGTTTGCGGACCTGTGTAGAGGTACCCCGTACAGTGCTGAGGGCGCTGCCATCACCATGTATGGTGGTCAAGAGAAGGACATCCCTCTTGTCCTTGTACTTGACCACCAACAGGTGGTCGCTACATTGGGCTCTGCTCTCACCCTTTCGGAGCATCTGCCCAAGTAGCGTCTTCGGGAGGCCTCTCTGATTTTTGCGGACGGTACCGCAAGCTGCGGTACCTCGCGCAGAGAGGGATTTGTAGAGTGGGACGCTGGAATAAAAGTTATCGGTGTAAAGGTGATAACCTTTATCCAGCAGTGGGTGCACCAAATCCCACACAATTTTCCCACTCACTCCCAGGACGGGGGGACACTCAGGGGGTTCAATCCTGGTGTCCTTTCCTTCGTAAACTCTAAAGCTGTGCGTGTACCCTGAGGTACTCTCGCACAGCTTGTAGAGTTTAATTCCGTACCTTGCCCTCTTGCTGGGCAGGTACTGGCGGAATCTGAGCCGTCCCTTAAAATGAACCAAGGACTCATCCACGCAGATGTCCCTTTGGGGCACGTACACTTCAGCAAACTTTTTGCTGAAGTGTTCGATGACCGGCCGAACTTTGAACAGACGGTCAAAGTTGGGGTCATTTTGTGGGGGACACTGTGCATTATCATTATAATGCAGGAATTTGTGGATGGCCTCAAAACGCGTCCGAGCCATGACCATTCGGAACAGTGGAGTGTTGTATAAAATATCAACACTCCAATATTGCCGAAGTTCTGGCTTCTTCAGGATCCCCATATGGAGGACCAGGCCCCAAAACTGCATCATTTCACCTGCGTCTACAGGAGACCAGTTGGAAAATGATGACACTGGGTTTTGCGCCAAAAATTGCCGAGCGTACAAATTAGTTTGCTCCACCACGAGGTTAATAAAATCCTCAGAGAAAAAGACTTTGAAAAAGTCTATTTCTCTGAGGCCCGTGGTGTCAAACTTGATTCCTGATTCTGCCACAAAATCAGGAATCAGTGGCTCGTAATTTTCGGGGGGCGGGGTCCATATGGGGTCCGAAGAGGGGTGCGCTGGTTCATTTTCAGGGTGGGCGCTGCCTCATCTTCTGTCCTGGGGCGTCTGCGTGGCGGTTCCGCAGGACCCGAGGAGGAAGATGAGGAAGAGGAGGAAGAAGAAGAAGAGGATGAAGAATCTGAAAAGTAAAGAAATGTGGGATCCTCTCCCTCGCTATCAGTGTCGGAGGCAAGTAAAGCGTATGCCTCTTCCACTGAATAGCGCTGTTGGGAAGAACGTGACGAGCGGGACATTTTTTTTGTGAATGTGGTGCTTTGTGTGAACTTTATTTATAACTGTGTGTGTGTGTGTGGGGGGATAGTGGTTGGTGCAAACTATGCTGAAAGGAAAAAGCTAAAAGAAAAGAAAGAGAATAGGGAAAAAAATGCCTGTGAAAAAAAGTCTAAACCAGCAGGCACGAGCTCTGATAAGTGACCGGTGTCACTTATCAAAGTTCCGCGGCTGCCGATGTGCGCACAGGAGTGGCGGAAGGGAGTGAAAAAAAAAAAACGGCAGGAACGAGCTCTGATAAGTGACCGGTGTCACTATCAAAGTTCCGGGCTGCCGGATGTGCGCACAGGAGTGGCGAAAGGGAAGTGAAAAAAAAAAAAAACGGCAGGAACGAGCTCTGATAAGTGACCGGTGTCACTTATCAAAGTTCCGTGGCTGCCGGATGTGCGCACAGGAGTGGCGGAAAGGGAAGTGAAAAAAAAACAAAAAACGGCAGGAATGAGCTCTGATAAGTGACCGGTGTCACTTATCAAAGTTCCGCGGCTGCTAGATGTGCGCACGGGAGTGGCGGAAAGTGGAGTGAAAAAAAAAAACTGCAGGAACGAACTCTGATAAGTGACTGGTGTCACTTATCAAAGTTCCGCGGCTGCTGGATGTGCGCACAGGAGTGGCGGAAAGGGGAGTGAAAAAAAAATGCAGGAACGAGCTCTGATAAGTGACTGGTGTCACTTATCAAAGTTCCGCGGCTGCTGGATGTGCGCACAGGAGTGGCGGAAAGGGGAGTGAAAAAAAAAAAGACGGCAGGAGCGAGCTCTGATAAGTGACCGGTGTCACTTATCAAAGTTCTGCGGCTGCTAGATGTGCGCACAGGAGTGGCGGAAAGGGGAGTGAAAAAAAAAAAAAAACCGGCAGGAACGAGCTCTGATAAGTGACGGTGTCACTTATCAAAGTTCCGCGGCTGCTAGATGTGCGCACGGGAGTGGCGGAAAGTGGGGTGAAAAAAAAAAAACTGCAGGAACGAGCTCTGATAAGTGACTGGTGTCACTTATCAAAGTTCCGCGGCTGCTGGATGTGCGCACAGGAGTGGCAGAAAGGGAGTGAAAAAAAAAAAAAACTGCAGGAACGAGCTCTGATAGGTGACTGGTGTCACTTATCAAAGTTCCGCGGCTGCTGGAAGTGCGCACAGGAGTGGCGGAAAGGGAGTGAAAAAAAAAAAAAAAACGGCAGGAACGAGCTCTGATAAGTGACGGTGTCACTTATCAAAGTTCCGCGGCTGCTAGATGTGCGCACGGGAGTGGCGGAAAGTGGTGTGAAAAAAAAAAAAACTGCAGGAACGAGCTCTGATAAGTGACTGGTGTCACTTATCAAAGTTCCGCGGCTGCTAGATGTGCGCACGGAGTGGCGGAAAGTGGGGTGAAAAAAAAAAAAAACCTGCAGGAACGAGCTCTGATAAGTGACTGGTGTCACTTATCAAAGTTCCGCGGCTGCTGGAAGTGCGCACAGGAGTGGCGGAAAGGGGAGTGAAAAAAAAAAAAAAAACTGCAGGACGAGCTCTGATAAGTGACTGGTGTCACTTATCAAAGTTCCGCGGCTGCTGGAAGTGCGCAGGGAGGGGGAGAAAAGAAAAACGAGCACGAGTGTTGATCGTGAACTGCGTCACCAATCAACGCTCGGCGGCTGCTAAATGTGTGCAAAGGGGGGTAAAAGAGGGGAAAGGGAAGGGGGAGGGGGGAATGGGGGATTGGGGTGGATCGGGCAGGGATCGGGGCTCAAAAACTCACGTTTGTAGTCTCTCTTCTTTCTTCTCTCTTCTTTCTTCTCTCTCTTCTTTCTTCTCTCTTCTTTCTTCAGCAGGAGTTGTGGTGTCACAGGCTACTGTGGCACCACAAGGCCCAGCACAGGAGGAGATCTGGCGTGTGACCGCACTGCAGGAATCCTCAGCAAGTGTGAGGATTCCTGCAGTGCGGTCAGACAGGTCAGATCCAGTTTGCAGACAGGTCACAGAGCGGTCACATCGCTGCTGTGACCTGTCATTGGTGGGATCGATTATCACATCGATCCCACCAATCAGAGGAGACCCTTGTTTTGCCGGTTGCTAGGCACCGGCCTAGTAATCGGAGCTCACTGCTCCGATTCCTAGGCAGGTCACCGGCAGGTCAGGAAGCAGGGCACAGAGCGGTCACACCGCTGCTGTGCCCTGTGATTGGCGCGATCGTCGATGACATCGATCGCGCCAATCAGCAGCTGCAGGCCCTACTGGGCCTGTCCTAGGCTCCGGCCTAGGATCGGTGCTATTACTGCACCGATCCAGGCAGGTACAGGCAGGGCACAGCGCGGATACACCGCGGCTGTGCCCTGCGATTGGCGCGATCGATGTGATCGGCGATCGCGCCAATCCAGGGGGGGTCTGCTCCTTTCTATGCCCAGGCCTAGGATCGAGTACATCGGTACTCGATTCTAGCCTGGGATCTCACTGTTTCAGCCCATCGGATTGGCTGAAACAGTGAGAAAGGCTGCGATTGGCTGTTCAGAATTGAACAGCCAATCACAGCGATCGGGAGTGAGGGTGGGCGGTGACAGACCCCGGGATGCCGGCGCCATCTCTCCTGAGGTAAGATGGCATCGGAATTTTAATGCGATCATTGCGACTTAAGTCGCAATGTCGCATTAAAGGGCTGGACGTACTATCCCGTCCCCGGTCATACGGGCCCAGGTACCATGGACGGGATAGTACGTCCGATGGCAGTAAGGGGTTAAACCCCAGACAACTGCACTTGCAGCTCATTTGCATAACGATTAAAGGGTACATTTCTGTAAAACGTAAATCCTATTTTTTAAAATAATAGAATGGGTGTAATCAGAATTGCAGGGCCTTTATATAGGTGTCATTAGTGTTTGGGGTATAAAAACCTGATGCAAGGATCCCTTTAAGAGCAATTTTCCAGATTTCATTGTAATTATTTACAGGGATCCAGGTAACAGTAGGATGCCGTTCAGCATTAAAACTGCTTTGGCAATTCCTTTTGGTGATTTTACGTTTTGTAACTCTATGACAAGCAAAATGACAGCAATCTTGGGCCAATGTCTCACCCACATGTCTAAGTCTGGGTGCTAATAGAAACAGGATGAAATCTTCGTCCATCAGAATTATTTCTTGCAAACAGGAAATTAGAAACAAACTAGAAATCTGTGAAGGATCTGACAAAATAGATTTTTCTGGCAGGAAAATTTTGGATTTTTCCCAGTTTGTGGGCAAGTCGAAGTGACCCCGAATGGGGATTTAAGTATGTTTTTTTTTTTTTATTCTGTAGTCTGGGAACTTTCCAGTAGCAGATAACACCTTTACAACCCTTGGACCATCCTACCTTACATTATCTACCAAGATATTAACTCCTTGTAGAAGAGTCGATAATATAATCAGCAATACTGAAATTTAAAGTGTATAAATGACAATCACTAGCAAAGTTCAAGAGAGTTACCCTTAGTACAAACATTATCCTTAACATAATGGAGACCATAAAGAAATGTAGGAAGAAAAATAAATAAAAAAATTGTTAAAACTAAACATTCATGAACCACCCCAGATGGGACTCGAACCCACAATCCCTGGCTTAGGAGGCCAGTGCCTTATCCATTAGGCCACTGGGGCTTAGTGGTGGATTATCTGACACATTACCTAGAATTGTTTTTCTTTGTTTTTGCACTGCATCCAGAAGCCCGGATTGCTGCTGCTCCTAAGAAGGCGTGCTTGGATTCTCTGGAAAGAGAAAGGAAATGATTATAAATTTCATCACATTTGAGAAAAATGCTCATATTAAAGTGTATATCATGAAATAAAGTATTTTAAACAAGAAGTTCATTGTGAATCTCTAAACTGTTTCATTTAGTACAGTCAGGGCCGGCTCCAGGTTTTTATGGGCCCCGGACGAAAGAGTCTCAATTGGCCCCTCTAACACAGACCACGATTCATGATGCACAGATACTGCAGAGAAATTAGGGTATAGTACAATGCCAAAGATTTCACTTCTTACATTACATGAGTGATATCTATTGTAAATTCTACAATAGCTCAGAAACAGCCGAATTCTCACAGCGCACAGTACAGACCGGAAAGCACAGTCCTCCATACATTATTATGGGCACCACATAGTCTCATCCTCATCAACCATATAATACCCCCATGCAGGATGTCACCCCCCATCACCCATATAATGCTCCATAAAGAATATTGGACCCAATATAATGCTCCATACAGAATACTGGACCACATAAATTGCTCCATGCAGGATACTGGTCCCCATATAATGCTCCATACAAAATATGGAGCTCTCCTCTGCACTGCGCTGCGCACTGTTACGGCTCAGGAGAGGCCGTATCACCTCTCCTTCACCTCCATCATGGCCTTCTCCCCATCATCTCCATCAATGCCTTTTCCCCATCACCTCCATCAATGCCTTCTCCCCATCACCCACATCATTGCCTTCTCCCCATCACCTCCATCATGCCTTCTTCCCATCATGCCTTTTCCTCATCTCCTCCATCATGCCTTCTCCCATCACTTCCATCATGCCTTCTACCCATCACCTCCATCAATGCCTTCTCCCCATCACTTCCATCATGGCCTTCTCCCCATCACCTCCATCAATGCCTTCTCCCCATCACCTCCATCAATACCTTCTCCCATCACCCATCATGGCCTTCTCCCCATCACCCCATCATTGCCTTCTCCCCATCATCTTCCATCAATGCCTTCTCCCCATCACCCCATCATTGCCTTCTCCCCATCACCCAATCAATGCCTTCTCCCCATCACCCCCATCAATGCCTTCTCCCCATCACCTCCATCAATTGCCTTCTCCATCACCCAATCATGCCTTCTCCATCACCCTCATGCCTTTCCTACTCCTCAATGCTCTCCCATCACCCCATCATTGCCTTCTCATCCCCATCAGCCTTCCATATATATGGCCTTCTCCCCATCATTGCCCTCTCCTCCACCTACACACACACACACAGACACACACAGCAACATTCACCTGTCTGCACATTCACACACACACACCACATCTCACCTGTGCGGTCACAGCATCACCGGCGCCCGTGCTTTCTCTCTCTGCCACAGCCGGCTGCTGAATGATGACATCATCCAGCGGCGCTGCTGTGAGAGGAAGCGCGGGTGCCCTGCAGGGGCCCCCTGGAGCCCGGAGCTGCGGAGGCACGGCGGGAGAGGTAAGTATTGTGCCGGCTGCCGGGGCCCTGAACAAGCGGGGGGCCCAGTGGCGGTGCTGGCACCGCTCTCCTCCGCTAACAGGCGCCGGGGTGCCCGACGGCGAGTGGGCCCCCTCGCCTGCTCAGGGCCCCGGCACTTGCCAGGGTATGCTGAGTGCTGACGCCGGCCCTGAGTACAGTGCAGCCAAGTGTAGGTTGCTGCTGAGCTGACATGGGAGTCAGTGCAGGAGCCTGACTGATATACACAGTTCATGTAGTAACTGCTAGGATCCATCTTCTCACTGATTATTGCAGTTTAACCCTACGTAGGCCACTGTTAACCCCTGAACCCAAAACTTTTTTCAGTTTTGCGTTTTCGTTTTTTCGCTCTCCTTATTCCCAGAGCCAGAACTTTTTTATTTTTCCATCAATATGGCTGTGTGAGGGCTTGTTTTTCTGCGGAACTAGTTGCATTTTTGAACAACACCATTGGTTTAACATGTTGGGTACTAGAAAATGGGAAAAAGATTCCAAGTGCGCTGAAATTGCAAAAAAAGTGCAATCCCACACTTGTTTTTTGTTTGGCTTTTTTACTAGGTTCACTAAATGCTAAGACTGACCTGCCATTATGATTCTCCAGGTTATTACAAGTTTATTCACACCAAACATGCTAAGTTATTTTTTATGTAAATGGTGAAAAAAAATTCCAAACTTTGCAGCATCTCCATTTTTCACGATCTCGAGTTGGGTGAGAGCTTATTTTTTTGCGTCGAGCTGACTTTTTTAATGATACCTTTTTGGTGCAGATATAATCTTTTGATCACACCACAACCATCATTGCTTTTTCCCTACCACCCCATCATTGCCCATTCTACCACCTCCATCATTGCTTTCCCCCCACCACCCTATCATTGGCTTCTCCGCAATCACCCAATCATTTGCCTCTCCTCCACCTATACACACAGCACCATTCACGTCTCTGCACATTCCCCACAGCTTTACGCACGCACGCACGCACACCACACCACACAGCACACACACAATCTCTAGTCTCACCTCTCCACACGCTCTCCCACAGCATCACCTTCACCGGCAGCTTCCTCTCTCTGGTACAGCCACGGCGCTGAATGATGAAGTCATCGAGCCGCACCGCTGACTGTGTGAGAGACAGGAAGTGCAGGCTGGGAGCAGAATAGATCGCTGCAGCTCCACTGTCATTTTCTCTTGTAGGCAGCGGAGCTGCAGGGATCTATCACCACCATTGTCCTTTCCACTACCACCATCATTGCCTTTTCCCTTCCCACCCCATCATTGCCCATTCCACCTCCTCCATCATTTACTCCTCCCCACCACCCTCATTATTGCCCTTTCCACCACGACCATCATTGTCTTTTCCACCACCACCATCATTGCCTTTTCTCCAGCACCCCATCATTGCCCATTCCACCACCTCCATCATTTCCTCCTCCCCACCACCATTATTGCCCTTTCCACCATGACCATCATTGTCCTTTCCACCACGACCATCATTGTACTTTCCACCACAACCATCATTGCATTTCCCTACCACCCCCATCATTGCCCATTCCACCATCTCCATCATTGCTTTCTCCCCCACCACGCCATCATTGGCTTCTCTGCAATCACCCCATCATTCCCCTCTCCTCCACCTATACACACAGCACCATTCACCTCTCTGCACATTCCCCACAGCGTTACGCATGCACAACACGCAGCACACACACACAACCTCTAGTCTAACCTCTCTGCGCTCTCCCACAGCATCATCTTCACCGGCAGCTTCCTCTCTCTGATACAGCCATGGCACTGAATGATGACGTCATAGAGCCGCACCGCTGACTGTGTGAGAGACAGGAAGTGCAGGCTGGGAGTAGGACGGATCGCTGCAGCTCCACTGCCATTTTCTCTTGTAGGCAGTGGAGCTGCAGGGATCTCTCCCTGCCCACCGCACATGAGGGCAATCTGGCCAGGGGCACCCCGGAGCCTCGGGCCAAATAAACAGGCCAGATATTCCTCATTATTAGCCGCCCTGCAGGGGCCCCCTGGAGCCTCTGAGTCCCGATTCAGCAGCACAGGCTACAAATGCGGTGTGTCCGCCCTTGTATCTACCTACAGAAAATAAAAAGTTAGTTACTCGAAGACTGGATGCTTACCATATAAGAGTACATTCACACTAGGCATTTTTCAGCTTTTTTTGTCTGCAGCAATACCTGATCTCTTGGAAGGAAAAAAGATGCAGAAAGAAAATGTTTTCCTTGTGTTTTCTTTTGTTTTTAACTGCGTTTTTGCAAAATCAGCTACAGATCGCTGGGAAAACGCTAGCATTCTGCAAGCTAATTACGCTTGCAAAATGCTTGTGTTTTGAGGGAAAACGCACACTAATTACATATGCGTTTTACCCACTGCGGGGAGTTGCGCAAATGCTCCGCAAAATTGCGGAGCATTTGCGCAATTTGTGCACATAGCCCTATACCCAAAGTTGTGTACCTGGTTGTTACCCAAAGTATTTTACCTTTTACCCAAAGTTGTGTATCTGGTTGTGTATTACCCAAAGTATTTTACTTTAGCCAATGTGTACGGTTGTATTTACCAAAGTATTTTACCTTTTAACCCAAAGTTGTGTACCTGGTTGTGTATGACCCAAAGTATTTTACCTTTTAGGCCGGGATCACACATGCGACAAAGTCGTCCGACACTCGCATGTGAAATCCCAGCTCTGGCGCCGGCACTCGGGAGTGGAGTGCGCAGCTGCATGTAGTTCTTTGCTGCCGCTCGCTCCACTCCCGAGTGACGGCGCCAGAGCTGGGATTTCACATGCGAGTGTCGGACGACTTTGTCGCATGTGTGATCGAGGCCTTATACCCAACGTTGTGTACCTAGTTGTGTATCACCCAAAGTATTTTACCTTTTATACCCAAAGTTATGTACCTGGTTGTGTATTACCCAAAGTATTTTACCTTTTATACCCAAGGTTGTGTACCTGGTTGTGTATTACCCAATCTATTTTACCTTCATTACCCACAGTATTTTACCTTGTTTTAACCAACATATTTAACCTTATAAACATTATAAATAAATAAAAGACTAAATTTGAACCAATAAAATGTTGTTTTATTAACAAATATTATTTTTTTTTTTATAAGTTAACATAGTGTGGGGTGGAGATAATGCTGGAGGGGCTGTCAGTTTGGGACACTTTCACATTGGGAGTGTGGAGAGAGGAATGTGATGGTGGTGGGGAAGGATCAGTAGTAGTGTTGAGCGATACGATACCGCAAGTATCGGGTATCGGCCGATATTAGCTCTATCGGACTTTCGATACTTAGTTCCGATATTTTCGTCTTATCGGATACCGGAATCGGATTTGTCACTGTCACTGTCAGTGTCCGTCGGTCGGGTCTGTCAGGAGTCAGCGGCACTTACCTGGCAGAAGATCTCCGACGGTCACGGGCTGGACTGCTTGATGGCCACCATCATCTTTCCCCGGCGGTCACATGCAGTTTCTCGCGATAACTGCAGTGACTGCTGGGTAATCCCGGCCGTAAAGCAGTCAGTCCGATGACGTCACCGCCGGGGAAGCAGGTAATCAGCTGTGCTGCGTCGAGATGACAGGCTCTGCCTGTCATTGCGATGTAGCAGAGCTGGATCGTCGTGGGACTGTCGTTACTATGGACTGCGTCGGACAGGTGGTATACTGTTGGTTTGTTTTTTTTCTTTTTTTACAGGAGATCGATGGCGTCGCAGGAATGAGTGTATAATAAAATTAATGAAAACTGTGTTGTCTCTTTTATTTCATTAAAATACTTTTTTCTTGCTGTGTCTTTTTTTTTATACATTTAAAAACTTTGGGATTAATAATGGATCGGTGTCTTATTGACACCTCTCCATTATTAACCGGGCTTATTCTCACCGTGCAATCAACGGTGACATTAACCCCTTATTACCCCACTTGCCACCGCTACAGGGCAGTGGGAAGAGCCGGGTAAAGTGCCACAATTGGCACATCTTTTGATGCGCCAAATGTGGGGCTGCTGTAGCCTGGTATTATCAGGCTGTTGAGGGCCAAAATCCATGGGCCTTGACAGTCTTTTAATACCAGGCCGCAGCAGTCTGCATTTTACTTGGCTGGTTAACAAAAATAGGGGGACCCCTACGCCGTTTTTTTTTAGAGGGGATCCCCTATTTTTGTTAACCAGCCAAGCTAAGCAGACTGCTGTGGCCTGGTATTATCAGGCTGGCAAGGTCCATGGATATTGGATCCTTACCAGCCTGAAAAACCAGGCCTCAGCAGTCTGCTTCATCTGGCTGGTTAACAAAAATAGGGGGGACCCCACGCCAAATTTTTTTCGAGGGGATCCCCTATTTTTGTTAACCAGCCAAGATATGCAGACTGCTGTGGCCTGGTATTATCAGGCTGGCAAGCAGGGTCGGACTGAGGCACCGGGACACCGGAGAAACCTACGGTGGGCCCCAGCTCCTGCGTGGTGGGCCCTGATTTGAAAGGATAGGTCGCGGGGCAGAGGGGGCGGTGGCCCCGGGGCCCGCGCTCTGAGGGGGCCCACCCGGAGCTACGATACAGTTACATTCTGCGGCAGAGCAGGGAGAATCGCTCTCCCTGCTCTGCCGACCGGAAGCTATGGGGCCTGAACAGGCGTTGGGGGGGCCCGGTGCCAGCAGTGGGCCCCCCACCCGTCATCGGAGGGTCAGCTGTAGCGGCATCCAGCCGATAGAGCTGACCGCATGGAGAGAGAAGGAGCGAGCGCTACTTCTCTCCCATAATCCCCCTCTCAGCGTATGACAGCGGGCGCAATAACATCACCTGCCGGCGCCCGCTGTCAGACGCTGAGAGGGAGAACAGTGAGCAGCACAGGAGCCGGGAGGTGAGTTTTTTTTTTATTTTTTTTTTAATGGGGGTGCAGTCGAGTCCTGGCTGGAGAAGTCGTCATGTCGGTGTGGGCCAGATGGAAAAGACATGAAAAGTGAACAATTCCATTAGAAAGAACATCAGCGGTAAGTCATTATCTGTACCTGTGCTGTAATCTATTATATGTTCTGTAGGACTGGTATTATTTAACACAGACCATATGGCGGTAATATCAATATTGGTCTTTTTATATATAGATTATTTTGGCCAACAGCGCGGTCATTTGCTGAGGTTCTCTGATGATGGGCCCACTCAGAAGTTTTGCCCCCACTAAACCAAAACCCTAGCTACGCCTATGGCTCTCTCTCTAGTCTTTCTTTCTCGCTCTCTGTTCTTTCCTTCTCGCTCTCTGTTCTTTTTTCTCTCTGTTCTTTCTTTCTCTCTTTTCTTTCTTTCCTCTCTTTCTTTCTCTGTTTGTTCTTTCTCTCTCGCTGCTCTTTCTTTCTTTTCCTCAGTACCAGCCACTGTGCCCTCATTACCAGTCAGTGTGATCAGCAGTGCTAAATGGTTACGCTTGGGGCGAGGATATGGGTGTGATTAGCTGTGAAATGGGTGTTGTCGGGGCGTGGCCTAAAATTTTCAGCGGCGCGCAACACGCGCCGCAGCCTTTAATCCTCTTTCCTGTCTTCCAAATTTGGGAGGTATGCTGTATGACCTCCCTACAACTTCTGGCCATGCTCCTGATGAGCGCGACGGATGGTCTCATGAGGGATCTCCTCCCACACCTGGACTAAAGCATCCACCAACTCCTGGACAGTCTGTGGTGCAACGTGGCATGGCCTAAAATTTTCTGCAGCATGCACAGCGTGCCACAGCCTTTGTCCCTCTTTCCCTTATTCAAAGGTTGGGAAGTATGATGTTGGGCCGCAAGAATATATTTTCTCTGGTGGGCCCAAGGTACTCCAGTCCGACGCTGCTGGCAAGGTCCATGTATGTTGGCTCCTTAACAGCCTTAAATACCATGCCTCAGCAGCAGGGGCGTACATATAAATCATGGGGGCCCATAGCAAAAGTCTGAATGTTCCCCACCCCCCCAAAAAAAAAACCCAGAGGCATTGTAAATGTAAAGTGCCAGCACAGTGAGGGAAGTTGAGTCGCACAGAGACAGGGGTTTTGGGGGTACTCGGCACCGATCACGTCGACTTCTATGGGGGATGTCACGAGTAGCACAGCTCGGTCCGTGACCTGGGCGATCACTGGAATGTGGGATATTTCCAGGGGATGATAGAATGTTCGTGTAGTTTGTCGTGACGCCACCTGTAGTACCTGGTCAGGGTGTCCAGCGCTGCTGTGCAGGTCCTCTGGAAGGGATGGTGTAGTGCAGGTAGGTGAAAAGTCTTCTACAGGTAACACGCTATCCTTCCAGGGCAGATAGATGTGAGATAGAGCAATGGTGCAAAGTGATGTAGCAGAGTGGACTATGCGACGTAGTAAGAAAGCAGGAAACACTTCAAGTTAAACGTTGCATAATAAAATTTTTAATAATAACATTACAAAAGTGCAAATGGCTTATATTATGTGACATGTTTTGTTACTGTTCATACCCTTGATATGTGTTATACATGTGTGTTAATAAATACATATTCAACAAAAGTGCAAATAGAATTAGTGCCGAAGATCGTGGAGACTTCTTAGGACTACCCCCACCGGGGTAACTTCACAGTGTCCTTTACTTGTGCTTGTGGAGGACCCGATCCAAACCTCCAACTGTGGTCTTGGGTGGGCTGCAAGACTTTCCTTGAGCAGACCTCACTTTCGGCCACACCAAACAGGTTTTTAGTTTCTGAGGTAGTTGAAAATAGTGCACAGTAAAGTTTTTTGTAAAACCAAGATGGAGCACCGAAGTGCCAACTATTTACAGAAAAGTTTGTGAGCCAGTACAGTTCATGGCTTCAAAGTTCAACATTTTCATTACAGTGAAACACCATTACCCAACCTGGGTTTATTAAGGCAACAATAAACTTGTTCTTCTGAACATTCACCCGTCCGGGTACATCAAACCATTACCCAACCTGGGTATATTAAGGCAACAATAAACTTCTTTTTATGAACATTCACCCGTCCGGGTACATCAATAATTTAACTATTTACATACAGAGACCCTGTCCGGGTTATTTAGACTTCTTTGGCTGGCCTCTTACAGGTACCACCTGACACTGTTCTGGAGCTTGCCAAACATCCGTGACAGGAGGGTCCACCCAGACCTGATGACGTCGTGTGGCCTGTACAGTGACGTCGTGACACGCTATCTGGGTCTGTGTGGCCACCTCTTTCATCTCCCTCCGGGTCTGGACCCCTATGTCCCGGACTGAACGAACCCCAGGGGGCCTAACAGGCGCCGGGTACGGGCCAGCTATCATTATCATGTCCATAGCTGGGGCTGCTGAGGAGACCACTGAGGGAGGCTGGGGAGATTTACGGCGTGGGGTGGGCACTTGTGCAGAGGCCTGGTTGGGGGAGGCTGAAGGCTCGTAGGGTCTGTCAGTTTCCTGACACGCTGGGGAGTAGGGGTCGCACCTGGTAACATTTAGGGCGTACCATCCATTGTAACCCCAGTGTCGGGTGTAAGTCACCAAGTCTCCTGGCAACAGGTCCCTCCCCGGGTGTCCTTCTGGGAGGCGAGCCTCCACGTCCCGCCGGGTTACAAAAACTTCTAAATAAAGTCCAGGCTCCTGGATGAAGCCCCAACCACCTTTTAACTTAAAGTTCCGTACTGCACCCTTACGCCGCGGCTCCCTCACCGTACTTTTATCCTTTCTCATACGTGCCTTCTCTGCCATGTCCTTCTCCAGGTGACGTTGCCGAAGCTTTTGGGATTCTCGCTGCTCCCTTTGTCGCTCTGCTTCCCGCTCCCGACGTCTCCACTCTTCCTCCTGACGCCGGTTGTAATTCTCCTCCACCAGCATCTCCATGTATCCACCATCAAATGCCAGCTTACGATGTACGGTTTGCGGCAGCTCTCCTGGCGCCCGCCAGTCCTGGCGGCGCTCACCTGTGGTGGAAGCAGCCGGCTCTGGAACAGATGACGGTCGGGGCTCGGTACAGGCAGGTAGAGCTCTGGTGCCTGCGCGGCCTCCTCCATGAGGACGGGTGTCGCTTCTTCTGCCTCAGCGACGGGGGCAGACAGCGGGATCTGGGGTGCTGGTGCGGCGTTTTCTGCAGGAACGGGTGCCTCCACTGTGATACTGGCAACCGGTTCAGATTGCAAGGGCTGGGATGCCCGCACGGCCTCCTCTACTGGAACGGGTGCCTCCACTGAGATACTGGCAACCGGTTCAGATTGCAAGGGCTGGGATGCCCGCACGGCCTCCTGTACTGGAACGGGTGCCTCCACTGAGATACTGGCAACCGGTTCAGATTGCAAGGGCTGGGATGCCCGCACGGCCTCCTCTACTGGAACGGGTGCCTCACCTTCCGGTACAGACACTTCAGGGGGTAAGAGGGATTGGCGCCGCTCCAATTGTAGTTTTAGGGCCCGCCAGCTCGCTTCCATCCTGGCGACCTCCTCCCGGTGCCGGGCCAGGTTTCTCAGGGTATCCTCCGCTTCTTCCAGCGTAGGAGGGTTTCCAGGCTGGGTGCCAAACGGTGGCTCCGTGGCGATCGGGTCGCTTCCGTGGGGGGAGAGCTCTGACTCCTCCATCCCTTCCCACTTCTGCTCACGTCCATTCGCCATCTCTGCCAAGTCACATGTGTCATTAGCATCAGGAGAGGCGCCATCTTTTGTAGGGAGGCGGGACCTTCGCATTCGTTTCCGCCCACTGAGGAGGATGAGGAGGCGGAACTCCAGAGCTGTGGGGCACGATCTTACATTGCAGTAACATTTAGAGTGTGCGGACATCGTTTTCGCGCCACGGAGTGAGTGTACGCCCACGAGAGCACGCCCTTATTCTTCACCTGTGCCTCGTGGCACAGATATGACGGAAAAATGGCAAATACAGTCTATGATGATTTTTGCAATTCTCAAGCAAAAAAACAGTTCAATTAAGGCACACAGGACTCGCTTATAGCGAGCTTCTGAATCCTGTTCGTGACGCCAAAGTTGAGTCGCACAGAGCCACAGGTTTTGGGGGTACTCGGCACCAAGCCTGTCGACTTCTATGGGGGATGTGACGGGTAGCACAGCTATGTCCGTGCCCTGGTCGCTCACTGGAATGTGGGATATTTCCAGGGGATGATAGAATGTTTGTGTAGTTTGTCGTGACGCCACCTGTAGTACCTGGTCAGGGTGACCAGCGCTGCTGTGCAGGTCCTCTGGCAGGGATGGTGTAGTGCAGCTAGGTGATAAGTCTTGTACAGGTAAGACGGTATCCTTCCAGGGCAGATAGATGTGAGATAGAGCAATGGTGCAGAGTGATGTAGCAGAGTGGAGTATGCGACGTAGTAAGAAATCAGGAAAGGAAACAATTCTTACTACAAAGACATGCAGCATAAGGCTGCCTCAACCCCTCCCATCCAACTAGCTACACCCTGTTCTAACCAGCCTGAGCTAGACCATCCCATTGGGTCCGCCTACACTCAGCTGGCATAGTGTACTGTTGAATGCAGTGGTTGGAGTCAATGGGGTGTTTCCTCCTTACCTGAGAGTAAGTTGTCACACCGCTGGGTGCGATGCAACATCTCTGTGGCGACTGGACCCTCGGGTGCTTCTGTCTTTTCACAAATGCCGGCTTTACCCGGCAATTGAATCAGAGGCTATTTTACTATGTAGAAGTGAATAAACTATAAATATATGTTATATATATATATGTCACAATGACATGTATATATATATATATATATAATATATATATGTATTCTAAGTGTGTATATTTTGTGTTTACAAGGAAAGAAAGTGTTTTTTTAGTTGCGATATTTTGTTCCCATAGACTTACATGGGACTTCCGGTATCGGAATCGGATATCGCCGATATTTAGTGATATCGGCGATACCATTCCGATCCGATATTTTTAGATATCGAGCAGTATCGCTCAACACTAATCAGTAGGTAAAACAGGTGAAGGGGTGGAGAAAGAAAGAGAACGGGTGGACATGAAACTGGGAGTAGGATTTGGAATTTGGAAGGTTTGAGGGGTACAGTCGATGGATTGGGAGGCAGAAGAGGTGATGAGTGGAGAGGAGGGTTGAGCAGGGAGTGGAGGCGCGGATGATGTGGTTGGGAAGTGGTACGGGGTGGTATGTTGGTACGGGGAAGGATGTTGGTATGGGGCAGGCTGCTGGTACAGAGCAGGCTGCTGGTACAGGGCATGATGCTGGTACGGGGCAGGTTGCAGGTATGGGGCAGGTTGCTGGTACGGGGCAGGTTGTTGGTATTGCATAGGAGGGGCAGGAGAAACAGTGGCTGGAGGGAGGGCAGGTGTGGGAGGAACTAACGGGGTGGGTGGAGGGGCTTGGGAGCTAACCTGCGCTAGAGCAGAGTGGCATGATTGCATTACATGCATCTGCTGGTCAGGAGATAGCTTATCCATGAGCTCAAGCACTGACTGGAAAAATGTGTGGTTTGAAGATTTACTTGCATCTGAATGCATCCTAACCAGTGTGCGCAACTCAAGAATACTGCTGATGATCAAATTAAATCCTGCAGTCATTTTCTCAGACAACAGTTTCAGACAGTTCTGGAAGGATGCATTCAGATGCAAGAACTCGGGCACATAGCTCTTTTCCTGACCCCTCTGGCGCTGCTGCCCAGAACCCACAGGTGTACTAGAGGTGGCAGCGGTAGAGGGGTGGGGTAAAGGAAAAGCTATATCCTCACCAGCAGATTCATGCCACGCAGTCGGCCACGATGCTCCAGCGCTGGTGGATGGTACCGAGGGATCAGATGTGAGGGAAGGCTGGGAAGGTGCAGATGGGCCGGGACTGTCGAAGTGTCGCTCGGTGGAGGACTCCTGAGCAGTAGCGTAGACTACCGGGGGGGCAGAGGGTGCGGTGGCCCGGGCCCCGCGCTCTGAGGGGGCCCACTCGGAGCTACGCTACTGTAACTGTATTGGCATGCACAGCGTGCCGACAGTTACTTTCTGCGGCAGAGCAGGAAGAATCAATCTCCCTGCTCTGCCGCCCAGCCGCTATGGAGCAACTGAGCAGGCAGTGGGGGGCCCGGTGCCAGCAGTGGGCCCCCCGCCCATCATCGCAGGGTCAGCTGTATCAGCATCTAGCCAATACAGCTGACCGCTCCTTCTCTCCCATAATCCCCCTCTCAGCGTCTGACAGCGGGCGCGATGACGTCACTGCCCGGCGCCGGCAGTCAGACGCTGAGAGGGAGAGCAGTGAGCAGCGGAGGAGCCGGGAGCAAGAGAGGTGAGTACTGGATTTATTATTTTTGCAAAGGGGGTGCATTATAAGTAAGGCTGCATATGGAGTACATTATAAGTACGGCTGCATATGGAGTACATTATAAGTACACCTGCATATGGGGGTGCATTATAAGTACAGCTGCATATGGAGTACATTATAAGTACGGCTGCATATGGGGGTGTATTATAAGTATGGCTGCATATGGGGGTGCATTATAAGTACAGCTGCATATGGGGGTGCATTATAAGTACGGCTGCATATGGGGGTGCATTATAAGTACGGCTGCATATGGGTGTGTGCATTATAAGTACGGCTGCATATGAGTACATTATAAGTACAGCTGCATATGGGTGTGCATTATAAGTACGGCTGCATATAGAGTAGCATTATAAGTACGGCTGCATATGGGGGTGCATTATAAGTACGGCTGCATATGGGGGTGCATTATAAGTATGGCTGCATATGGGGGTGCATTATAAGTACGGCTGCATATGGGGGTGCATTATAAGTACGGCTGCATATGGGGGTGCATTATAAGTACGGCTGCATATGGGGGTGCATTATAAGTATGGCTGCATATGGGGTGCATTATAAGTACGGCTGCATATGGAGTACATTATAAGTACGGCTGCATATGGGGGTGCATTATAAGTATGGCTGCATATGGGGGTGCATTATAAGTACGGCTGCATATGGGGTGCATTATAAGTACGGCTGCATATTGGGGTGCATTATAAGTACGGCTGCATATTGGGGTGCATTATAAGTACGGCTGCATATGGAGTACATTATAAGTACAGCTGCATATGGGGGTGCATTATAAGTACGGCTGCATATGGAGTACATTATAAGTACAGCTGCATATGGGGGTGCATTATAAGTACGGCTGCATATGGAGTACATTATAAGTACAGCTGCATATGGGGGTGCATTATAAGTATGGCTGCATATGGAGTACATTATAAGTACAGCTGCATATGGGGGTGCATTATAAGTACAGCTGCATATGGAGTACATTATAAGTACGGCTGCATATGGGGGTGCATTATAAGTAAGGCTGCATATGGAGTACATTATAAGTACGGCTTCATATGGGGGTGCATTATAAGTATGGCTGCATATGGAGTACATTATAAGTACAGCTGCATATGGGGGTGCATTATAAGTACGGCTGCATATGGGGGTGCATTATAAGTACGGCTGCATATGGAGGTGCATTATAAGTATGGCTGCATATGCGGGTGCATTATAAGTACGGCTACATATGGGGGTGCATTATAAGTACGGCTGCATATGGAGGTGCATTATAAGTACGGCTGCATATGGGGGTGCATTATAAGTACGGCTGCATATGGGGTGCATTATAAGTACGGCTACATATGGGGGTGAATTATAAGTACGGCTGCATATGGGGGTGCATTATAAGTACGGCTGCATATGGGGGTGCATTATAAGTACAGCTGCATATAGGGGTGCATTATAAGTACGGCTACATATGGGGGTGCATTATAAGTACGGCTGCATATGGGGGTGCACTATAAGTACGACTGTGGAGATTACAGTGGCGGGGCCATCATACAGTGTTGGAGCCATTAAATAGTTTGGGTATATTAAGGGGTCAGTATATATCCAGTGAGGGGGCATCATACTGTGTATAGGGGAGCTGTACAGGGGGAGACTCGGGACATTAAGTGTAAAGTTGGTACTTATTGTTATAGGGGAACTCTGGTTACTGTGACTGTCAAAGGGGCACACACAGGGCATTATTACATTCTAGGGAACAACATGTGGGCACTGTTTTCTAGGGCCCATGCACCTGGCATTACTATATTATAGAGGGTGCTTTAGAATTTAGAGGTCACACAGAACCACACAGTAGGTGCAGTAATAGGGACACATAGGGCAGCAGTGGCTCAGTATTGGAGTATCAGGTGTAGTAATAGGGACACATACGACAGCAGCGGCTCAGTATTGGGGTATCAGCAGGATGAAGAGTTTGTGCAGGTTGAGAATAGTCCAATTGGTGACCGTGACGGTGCTGACAATTGCAAGGTGGCTTTAACCCCTTATTAACCCATTCGCCACCGCTACAGGGCAATGGAAATAGACGGGCAAAGTGCCAGAAAGGGCTTATCTAATTAGAGATTTGCCTTTTCTGGGGTGTCTGGGGGCAGATGTTAGTAGCCAGGGGGCACAAAAAAAATGTACCCTCCCTAGGCTAATATTATCTGCCCCCACTCGCTGGCTTTGTCTGTCTGGTGGAGAAAATACAGCGGGAGCCAACGCATTTTTTTTCAACGAATTTATACCGTTAATTAACCCCTACATGTCTGCAATTTTGCACACATACACTCATGTAATTGTAAGTTTAAACCATATATAAAAATACATGAAATGACATGGTTAACTGTATGTAAACCATGTGTCATTTCATGTCGGGTTCTGTATTTTCACAAAAGCCGGCAATTGAATTAGCGGCTATTACAGTATGTAGAAGTGGATGAACTATAAGTATATGTATATATATATATATATATATGTCACAATGACATGTATATATATATATATATATATAATATGTATTCTATGTGTGTATATGTATTGAATCTATTCTTTATTAAAGCTGTCAGTGTGATTTTACAGTATAGCCGGGATGAATTGCCGGCTTTTCTAAAGGACACCGGTGCGATTTAATCGCAATTCACATGCATGGTACGTGTGCAATCCGTTTTTTTTGCGCTCCCATAGACTTGCGTTGGTGACTCTCGGCCAACATACGAGTACAATCGCAGCATGCTGCGATTTCACTCGCACGTACAACACGTCTGATAAAAAATCGGATGATGCGAGCTGACCCATAGATTAACAGGGGGACGAGCGCAATGCGATTTTTTATCGCCTCGCGCTCGTCCGTATTAAACGGTAGTGTGACCCCGGCCTTATACTTGCTCCTGCATCCTCCAGATCCACTCGGGGCCCGCATCTCTTTCTTGAACTCCTTCTTGAAGCGATCCCTGATTGACCACCACCGCTTGACAATTCTCCCACCTGAAAAGTGAAAGCACAAATTGATTATTATACAACACTTTACATCCAGCAACATAACTGAACTGTGTATACTTACGCGATTAAATGAATTAAATGAAAATACAAAACATACAACTATTTACTCACAGACAACAGAGAGGAACCATGGGGTGAAAAGGGAGGTAAGTAAAATAGAAGAGTATGAGGAATCACACACAGCAGAAGCACCAAGAAACAGTCACAGATCAACACTCTAAACGCCTCTACAAACAATCGTCCACTCCACACCAGACTAACACTGGCAATTCAGATTGTCAGTATATGTATATAGCAGAGGGGAGTGGCCAATACTGAACGGCTGAGATCATCCAAGCAGGAAGGCTTCAAAGACTCTAAGGCCTCTTTCACACATCCGTCTTTTTGTATCAGGCATGATCCGTCCTACGCCTGATGGGACGGATCCGGCGCTGAAACAAAAAAACTGATGCAACGGATCCGGTTTTTTGCTGGATCCAACCTGAACTTTTGGACCCAGAAAAAGAGGGTTTCTGATGCCCGGAGACACTGGAAAATGTAGTAGTAGTAGTAGTAGTAGTAGTAGTAGTAGACCTCGATTTCCAGAATCCGGATCAGACTTTTGCCGGATTGCACAAAAGTCTGATCCGGTTCCATTGAATTCTATTGTTTCCGGCCGCCTGATGCGCCGCTTCAGGCACATCAGGCAGCTCCGGCAAAAAAAAAAAAAACGTTACATGCTCCGTTTTGTCCGGCCGCCGGAATGTACATTTCCGCCGGATCCGGACAAAAACGGATACAACGCAATGACATCAGGCGCCATCCGGCGCTAATGAAAGTCAATGCACAAAAAAACCGCATCCGGCATTACATTTCGACGGATGCGGTTGGACAAAAAAATGGACAACGGATGTGTGAAAGAGGCCTAAGCTGAACAGTTTAACCCCAGCACTGCTAACAGAAACCTGCAGCATTTAATATGAAGGGAAAGTGCTTTTAATAAGTGCAAAAGTATGTCAAATCAGAGGCTGAGGTCAATTGGCCCCTTTCTTTAAACCCATGACAACTGCACTTGCAACTCATTTGCATAACGATTAAAGGATACATTTCTGTAAAACGTAAATCCTATTTTTTAAAATAATAGAATGGGTGTAATCAGAATTGCAGGGCCTTTATATAGGTGTCATTAGTGTTTGGGGTATAAAAACCTGATGCAAGGATCCCTTTAAGAGCAATTTTCCAGATTTCATTGTAATTATTTACAGGGATCCAGGTAACAGTAGGATGCCGTTCAGCATTAAAACTCCTTTGGCAATTCCTTTTGGTGATTTTACGTTTTGTAACTCTATGACAAGCAAAATGACAGCAATTTGGGGCCAATGTCTCACCCACATGTCTAAGTCTGGGTGCTAATAAAAACAGGATGAAATCTTTGCCCATCAGAATTATTTCTTGCAAACAGGAAATTAGAAACAAACTAGAAATCTGTGAAGGATCTGACAAAATAGATTTTTCTGGCAGGAAAATTTTGGATTTTTCCCAGTTTGTGGGCAAGTCGAAGTGACGCCGAATGGGGATTTAAGTATGTTTTTTTTTCTTTTATTCTGTAGTCTGGGAACTTTCCAGTAGCAGATAACACCTTTACAACCACTGGACCATCCTACCTTACATTATCTACCAAGATATTAACTCCTTGTAGAAGAGTCGATAATATAATCAGCAATTCTGGAATTTAAAGTGTATAAATGACAATCACTGGCAAAGTTCAAGAGAGTTACCCTTAGTACAAACATTATCCTTAACATAATGGAGACCATAAAGAAATGTAGGAAGAAAAATAAATAAAAAATTGTTAAAACTAAACATTCATGAACCACCCCAGATGGGACTCAAACCCACAATCCCTGGCTTAGGATGCCAGTGCCTTATCCATTAGGCCACTGGGGCTTGGAGGCAGAAGATCTGACACATTACCTAGAATTTATTTCTTTGTTTTTGCACTGCTGCTCCTAAGAAGGCGTGCTTGCATTCTCTGGAAAGAGAAAGGAAATGATTATAAATTTCATCACATTTGAGAAAAATGCTCATATTAAAGTGTATATCATGAAATAAAGTATTTTAAACAAGAAGTTCATTGTGAATCTCTAAAACTGTTTCATTTAGTACAGTCAGGGCCGGCTCCAGGTTTTTATGGGCCCCGGGCGAAAGAGTCTCAGTGGGCCCCCTTAACACAGACCACGATTCATGATGCACAGATACTGCAGAGAAATTAGGGTATAGTACAATGCCAAAGATTTCACTTCTTACATTACATGAGTGATATCTATTGTAAATTCTACAATAGCTCAAAAACCGCCAAATCCTCACAGCGCACAGTACAGACCGGAAAGTACAGTCCTCCATACAATATTATGGGCACCACATAGTCTCATCCTCATCAACCATATAATACCCCATGCAGGATGTCACCCCCTATCACCCATATAACACTCCATAAAGAATACTGGACCTAATATAATGCTCCATACAGAATACTGGACCACATAAATTGCTCCATACAGGATACTGGTCCCCATATAATGCTCCATACAAAATATGGAGCTCTCCTCTGCACTGCGCTGCGCACTGTTATGGCTCAGGAGAGGCCGTATCACCTCTCCATCACCTCCATCATGGCCTTCTCCCCATCACCTCCATCAATGCCTTTTCCTCATCACCTCCATCAATGTCTTCTCCCCATCACCCCCAATCATTGCCTTCTCCCATCACCTCCATCATGGCCTTCTCCCCATCATGGCCTTCTCCCCATCACCTCCATCAATGCCTTCTCCCCATCACTTCCATCATGGCCTTCTCCTCATCACCTCCATCAATGCCTTCTCCCCATCACCTCCATCAATGCCTTCTCCCATCACCGCCAATCATTGCCTTCTCCCCATCACCTCCATCATGGCCTTCTCCCCATCATGGCCTTCTTCCCATCACCTCCATCAATGCCTTCTCCCCATCACTTCCATCATGGCCTTCTCCCCATCACCTCCATCAATGCCTTCTCCCCATCACTTCCATCATGGCCTTCTCCCCATCACCTCCATCAATGCCTTCTCCCCATCACTTCCATCATGGCCATCTCCCCATCACCTCCATCAATGCCTTCTCCCCATCACCTCCATCAATGCCTTCTCCTCATACCCCCCATCATTGCCTTCTCCCCATCACCTCCATAATGGCCTTCTCCCCATCACCCCATCATGGCCTTCTTCCCATCACCTCCATCAATGCCTTCTCCCCATCACTTCCATCATGGCCTTCTCCACATCACCTCCATCAATGCCTTCTCCCCATCACCCCCCATCATTGCCTTCTCCCCATCACCTCTATCAATGCCTTCTAGTCATCAGCCCCATCATTGCCTTCTCCCATCACCCCCCATCAATGCCTTCTCTCCATCACCTCCATCAATACCTTCTCCCCATCACCCCATCATTGCCTTCTCCCCATCACCTCCATCAATGCCTTCTCCCCATCAGCTCCATCATTGCCTTCTCCCCATCACCCCATCAATGCATTCTCCTCATCACCCCATCAATGCCTTCTCTCCATCACCTCCATCAATGCCTTCTCCCCATCACCCCCCATCATTGCCTTCTCCCCATCACCTCCATCAATGCCTTCTCCCCATCAGCTCCATCATTGCCTTCTCCCCATCACCCCATCATTGCCTTCTACCCATCACCTCCATAATGGCCTTCTCCCCATCATTGCCCTCTCCTCCACCTACACACACACACACAGACACATACAGCAACATGTCTGCACATTCACACACACACACCACATCTCACCTGTGCAGACGCAGCATCACCGGCGCCCGTGCTTTCTCTCTCTGCCACAGCCGGCCGCTGAATGATGACATCATCCAGTGGCGCTGGGCCCCTAGAACCCGGAGTTGCAGAGGCACGGCGGGAGAGGTAAGTATTGTGCCGGCTGCCGGGGCCCTGAACAAGCGGGGGGGCCCAGTGGAGGCGCTGCCACTGCTCTCCTTCTCTAACGGGCGCCGGGGGGCCCGACGGCGAGTGGGCCCCCTCGCCTGCTCAGGGCCCCGGCCCTTGCCCGGGTACGCCGTGTGCTGACGCCGGCCCTGAGTACAGTGCAGCCAAGTGTAAGTAGGGTGCTGCTGAGCTGACATGGGAGTCAGTGCAGGAGCCTGACTAATATACACAGTTCATGTAGTAACTGCTAGGATCCATCTTCTCACTGATCACGGCAGTTTAACCCTACATAGGCCACTGTTAACCCCTGAACCCCAAAACTTTTTTCAGTTTTGCGTTTTCGTTTTTCGCTCCCCTTATTCCCAGAGCCAGAACTTTTTTATTTTTCCATCAATATGGCTGTGTGAGGGCTTGTTTTTCTGCGGGACTAGTTGCATTTTTGAACAACACCATTGGTTTAACATGTTGGGTACTAGAAAATGGGAAAAAAATTCCAAGTGCGCTGAAATTGCAAAAAGAGTGCAATCCCACACTTGTTTTTTGTTTGGCTTTTTTACTAGGTTCACTAAATTCTAAGACTGACCTGCCATTAAGATTCTCCAGGTTATTACAAGTTCATTCACACCAAGGCCCTAACACTGAACTCTGCAGTGATATGGAACATTATTTCAGCAGACTGCGCCTGAGGGAATATTTCAATTTTACAGAAGATTCAGAAAACACTCGGACTGAAGGAAAAGGGATCTCAGCAACCAAAAAGAGGTCAGACTGGACTCGTCCCCTGGACGCAATCGTCATTTGGATAAATATATAGACTCATTCAAATATTTCTTAAAATCCACCACCATAGACACCAACAGGAGACAAGCATCTAACATCAGTGTCCAGGTGAGAAAGGCCATACAGTCTCTGAAAACCAACAAAGAAATCATCATTAAACCTGCTGACAAGGCAGGGGCAATCGTCATGATGGATACATCAGACTACATGAAGGAAGCAAACAGACAACTTATGGGCACACGCTACTACAGAAAATTGGAGTTGGATCCTACACAGGACTATTATAAGAAACTAAAAAAGTTGGTATCTTGTCTGTGTTAGGCTGGAGGAATGCACAAAATAAATATAAATAATAGGTGCGTTCGCAGCCCGGGATCCACAGTGCAGGCAGAGCCTGCTGCTAGTAAGATGGCGGTATAGGCAAACTCTTTTACTTCACAGAGTCGCAAATATAAATACTGCGGCACAATATGGCGGTATAAGCGAACTTTGTTACACCACAGAGTCGCTGAGGTAAAGACGCAGAGATAGGTACTGTGTCCTGTTAACTCCACAGGGATAAACAGATAACTGCTGTGCGGATAGCAGTCCGTGATCATGCAGACAGCAATGCAATCAAGCAATCTCCTCACCGGAGAAGCCGGTATTCCAGGGGCTTATTTCAGCCAAGCCCTAACCACATGCACACAAATCTCCTCACCGGAGGTGCCGGTATTCTAGGGGCTTATTTCAGCTGAGCCCTAACCACATGCGTGCATGATCACACTGGCGCAAAGCACATAATGAAATTAATACTAGCGCATGGCCACATGGCCATACAACCCTTTTATAGAAGCAACTACAGGGCCTGCCAGAAAAGGACCAATGAGAAACTGTTCAGAACACATGTAGTTTCAGGACCTTCCTGGCGGACCAATAGGAGCTGCTGCAGTACCTGAGCATGTGACCCCTGATCTCCAATGAGAGATCTTACCCTGGGCATGCTGAGAAGGGGAAATGCAGGACTGAGTCCTAAAGACTTCTGCTCGCCGCTGACCAGTACTAGCCACAATAAGAACCTGGAGAGGCAGCAGTAAACCTCTGCACAGTACTAGGCTGAGCAAAACGCTGGGACCGACGTCTCTGCTGAGGAGACTCCATTGCGGCCAGAGACGGATGGGGGACCGCAGCGGGAATAGCTCGAGATTCCCCCTGTGCAGAGGCGGGAACTCGACCTCTAACAGTCTGCCTCATGAATCCATAAGAGCTGATGACCTGATACCAGAGAGTCAAAGAATAGTGACATTATACATGCTTCCATAAATCCACAAATCTTGAAATCCTGGGAGGCCAATTATTTCTTGTGTGGGCACCCTTACTGAGCAGGTATCTGGATACATAGAGGGTGTTCTTAAACCCATGGTAAAGGATATACCCAGCTACATTCAGGACACAATTGACCTATTGAATAAACTAACAGCAATTGGTCCTCTACCTGAAGGAACCATCCTGGCCACCATGGATGTGGAATCTTTGTACTCTAATATCCCACACCAGGATGGATTAAATGCCTGCAAAGTCTTCATGGAAAACACCGGGAATAATGCTGAGTCTGTGGTGAAGCTTACAAAAATTCATCCTCACCCACAATTACTTTGAATTTGACAACAAGATGTATATACAGGAGACTGGTACAGCTATGGGAAGTGAAATGGCTCCACAGTATGCAAATCTTTTCATGGCCAAGTTTGAAAGCGACTTTTCATCCTCATGTCCCATCAGGCCTCTGGCCTACTACCGCTACATTGATGATATTTAAATAATCTGGATGGAGTCTGAGCCACAGTTAAAGACGTTCCACGAACAGTTTAATCAATTTCATCCCACCATCAACTTAACACTCAACTACTCCAGCACTGAAATTAACTTTTAAGACACCATCATTAAGCTAAAGAGCAATGAAATAGAGACATCTCTGTATCAGAAGCCAATAGACCATCCAACATACCTTAAATGGGACAGTTTCCATCCAAAACAGATAAAAAACTCTGTCTACAGCCAAGCCATAAGATACAATCATATATGTTCAAACGCCACGATAGAGACAAACACCTTGGTCGCCTCAGAAGGACCTTTTTGAATCAGGGCTACTATCCAAGAACGATTGAAAACCAAATTACAAGAGCTACCAGAATATGAAGGAATCACCTGCTACATTACAAAGCTAAAGATGAAAATAATCGGGTTCCTCAATTAGTCACCTACAATCCAAATTTGGACGTGCTAAGGGAAGCTGCACAGAAATTACAACCTTTATGACAAAAAGATGCCCTATTACAATCCATATTTCCAGACCCCCCCACTACTGTGTTTTAGGCAGCCCCCAAATTTAGAAAGCATCATTGTTAGAAGCAACCTTGCAACCAGAAAAAATGTAAAACCTGTCCATTTATAATGACCACTGACAAGATAAAGATCTCCAATTCATATCAGGACTACAAGATCCCAGGTACTTTCAGCTGCATCACATCTAATGTGGTGTACCTAATTATTTGTACTAAATGTCCAACTGGGGGTCTGTATATGGGGGAGACCAGGCAATAACTGAGAACAAAGATGAATTCTCATTGCCACACAATAAGAGAAAAGAGAATGGATCTACCTGTGGCCAAACATTTTTATATCCCCGGTCATAGCATGATGGACATTAAATTACTTGTTTTAAAAGGTAACTTTAAGTCTCAGAGACAGGAGGGTCTGGGAGTATAAACTCAAGACAACCTTTGACACACTCAGTGCAGGAATGAATATTTCACATGGATTTATGTCTTTTTACATCAATTAAGGAATTTACTCCTCAGATCTTCTGGGGGTATCACAACTAATGTTGAGCCACCCCTGTAGTGTTTGAGTTCGGTTCGGTTCGCCGAACACCCGTATGTTCAACGAACTGTTCGTCGAACTGTTCATCGAACACCGTCGAACACCGTTAAAACCAATGGTAGGCAAACAAAAACACATAGAAACACATAGAAAACACATAGAAAACACTTCAAAGGTGTCCAAAAGCTGACAAACTGCTCATAAGACACAACTAACACATGGAAAAGTGACAAGTACATATAGTCATGCGAAAAGAAAAGAGGTGGAGGAGTAAAAGGAGGGGGAGACACAGATATAGGCATGTCATGCCCTTCTAAAACCAAAAAAGTGCGAAGCCGATACGGCCATTCCTTTCCTGCCCGTGCGACCTGCATGTCGCCGGGTTTGTGCCAGAGCTGACAGCCCCCCTCTCCCAATACTGGTGCCTGTCCGCTGGTGGGTCGAGCGAGCCCCCCTGCGGTGGAGGCAGGTCTAATCTTTTTCATTTAAATTGTCTCTCTAATTTGAATGAGTACACTTTAAATCCTTTTACAAGGATCTATTGGAGGGCAAGTCTCATGCAAGCAGCAGCGGTAATTCCAGCTCCAGTAGCGTCCAGTAAAACTGCTGCAGTTAAAAAGCTTTTATAAGGATCGAGCTTGGCGGTACACCGCAAGGCGTCCTACCGCCAGTCCCAGCCCCTGTGCCTTGGGGTGCCTCCCCGATGCTCTTCACTGAGGGTCCCGGGGGCCCGAAGCATTTCCTTTGAAAAAATTAAGTGTCCAAACTACAGGTGGTGTAGCTTGCTTAACAGATGGGTAAATCAGCTGACTAGCAGACACTGCTACTAGGCCCAAAATTATTGTCTGGGCTAGATGCAGTTAAAAATTTGTAATTAGATACTCTCGTTGGATGCTGAGAAAGCATTCAATAGAGTCTCCTGGCACGCCATATATTATTCTGTTAAAAAGCTTGGGGTAGGGGACCCTTTTATAGCCAAAATCATGGCCCTGTATCGCAATCCGTCAGCTAGGCTGAAGATAAATGGAACATTATCATCACCTTTCATAATCACCAATGGGACAAGGAAGGGATGTCCTCTGTCCCCTCTCTTATACATCCTAGTGATGGAGCACCTGCCCTCATCAATTCACGATAACCCCAATATTAGGGGGATTGAGGTGGGAGGCACCAAGTACAAGTGCTCTGCATTTGCTGATGAATGATGTCCTAGTATCACTCAACCACATATATCCATCACTGCTGTTATGGCTGAAATAGATCACTTTGGTACATGGTCAAATTTTTAAATTAATGCTGTGAAGTCTGAGACCCTCGATGTTTCCCTCCCCAAATCCATACAGGATTCTATCCAGTCCAACTTTCCCTTTGCCTGGCGCTCACAGAGTATCAAATACTTAGGAATTTGCATTCATAGAGACCTCTCCCGTCAATTTTTTCTTAATTTTGGGTCCTTTATTGAACAACTCCATAGAGATCTTACTTCTTGGACGGTGAAGGATTTTTCCTGGTTCGGCAGAATAAATATACTTAAAATGAACGTCCTACCTAAACTCTTATACCTCTTCCAAACCATTCCCGTGGTAATTTCCTCAAATTTTTGGAAAAGACTACACAGTAGCTTTTGCAGATTTATCTGGGCAAGTGGGCGTCCACGCATACGGGGGGACGTTCTGATCAGACACAAACAAAAGGGGGGCCTTAGCCTTCCGGATTGTAGAAGGTATTACATGGCAGCAGTACACGCTAGAATCCTCGACTTCTTTCATCATTTGAAGGGGAAATTGTGGGTCAAAATAGCTCAATCCATTTGTCCTAAAGTACTTACCACTCTCCCATGGTGCGCCCATTTTATTGTCCCCTCTCTTGGCCTCATGTCATATAGTACTTATGCCACTGCTTTGCCTTTGAGATCCCAAAAAAAAAGCTTATCCTCAATCGACCCCCAGGGCCCCTTGCTCCCGATTTCAGATAATCCAGATTTCCCACCAGGACTATCTGCAAATAGATTTCTCGGTTCAAATAAATCCCATCCGATATTATTTTCTCATGTCATCTCCAATACTTTGCTGCTCCCCCTCAATGACTTGTTACAGGGAACATCCACTTCCCCGAAGGCAAATTTTTAATATAGCCAGTTACAACACTTCTATTCAACTGTGAAGAAGCGCACACATCTTCATAGAGATCTCACAAACTTTGAAAGTTGAGCCTATCATTGTCACCCCCTACACACTCCATCTCCCTACTGTATAATCTCCTCATTGCCCAGGATTCTACGGTGCATAGGAAAGGGAACTGGGGAAGTCCTTCTCTGACTCACAATGGGATAAATGTTTCTTCCTAACACATAAAACCTCAATAGGGTCCAAAGCTCAGGAAACCTCCTTCAAAATTATCTCTAGATGGTACCGTGTACCAGCAGTCCTTCATAGATGGTATCCAGTGGTCTCAGATAGATGTTGGAGATGTGGGGAGGGGGAAGGGACAATGTCACACATATGGTGGGCATGCCCTATAATAAATGCATTTTGGGCAAAGGTGGTTCCCATGATTGAGAAAATAACTGGTTTGACTATCCCTAATACGCCAGAAGCCCTCCTTTTATCAATGTTACCAATAAGTAAACGTAGTTATAAAAGGTCATCAATAGGCTACCTAATACAGGCGGCTAAGAATGTCATTCCACGACACTGGAAAAGCAGAGACCCACCCACTGTGGAGGAATGGTTTGCGCAGATCTCCCTCCTTAATAGGATGGAGCATCTGATTGCCATCTCACCGGCTGATGTTGATAGATACTGTGTGATTTGGAGGAATTGGAATTGATTTGCAAAACTCTGACGCCTATCATCTAGCCCCCAACTAAAGTTATCCGTGATGTCGGCACAACAATGATTATAATCGCACTCTATTGATTGGTGGTATGCCGTGATCCGCTCCCTCTCTCTCTATCTTTCATATGGAAAAATACATGCTTGATCTGGATATTGATGGAAAACCCTCCCTGTACCCCCCAATGTACTGTCGTTATTCATAGATTTATAGTTATACTACCCCTTTTACTATGTATATTGTATTTTCTTGTACTTTTTCACCACTAAAATAAAAAAAAATTGAACTTGAAAAAAAAAAATTGTAGTTAGATCTACAGCCGGTGGCTACTCCGCTGACTAGCAGACACTGAAGCTTTGGAGCAGACCTCTGATTCCCAGGCTATAGTATGAGTAAACAGCTCTTCAGAGTCAACCATCTGTGTTACCCAAGCCATAATGTATGTAGTTACTTACGGTTAAAAGGGGGGTGGGGAAAGACCCAACCCACCTGTAATTGACGATGCCAACATCACGTAAAACACAGCAAGGGGACTCCAAAAAGAGTCTCCATTTTTTCCAAAAATTTGGGGCACAGACACCACTTAAGTGGCATCAATTGCTCCAGAGTTGCTTAAAAAGGTTGGTGAGGTGATTTTAACAAATCCTCAAGCTTTTACTCTCCCCAGGATGACACAGGGGTAGAAAAGTCCTTGCGGATCCATGATTTGCTCATTTTTATGAACGTGAATCTGTCTACATTGTCAGTGGACAGCCGCATGCACTTATCTGTCAGCACACCACCAGCAGCGCTGAACACACGTTCAGAGAGAACGCTGGCTGAGGGGCATGACAAGATCTCCAAGGCGTAACTGGCGAGCTCTGGCCATTTATCCAGATTGGAAGCCCAAAAAGAGCAAGGGTCCAGTGACACAGTCATGGCTTCGATGTTCAGTTGGAGATACTCCTGTACCATAGTCTCTAGGCGTTGACTATGTGTCTGACTTCTTGTCTCCTGTGGCCTTGCAAAGGATGGGCTAAAAAAGTGGTGAAAGGTTCCGCAAAATTGCTGTTAAACACCAGCAGATACTGTGTTTCTGTTACGGTTTGAGTGCGAAGACTCCCAGCCAGGTTGGCAAGTTAGAACTGTGAGATTCACTAGTGCACCACTGGTGTTTTGTGGAAATAATGGCACTTGAAGATCTGCTAAAAAAGTGTGAATAGATTCCGCATCAACTTTCTGTAACAGGCAGAATCCTGTGTTTCTGTTACGGTTTGAGTGCTGAAGATCGACAATTGGCAAGTTAGAATGTGAGATTTATATGTGCACCATGGTGTATTTATGGATAGCAATGTAAGATCTGCAACAGTCTCTGCTGATACTCCTGCATGCGTGAATCCCTTTCTATATGGCAGGAATTATTTCGGCAAATTTACTTTTGTACCGGGGATCTAAGAGTGTGGCTACAAGTAGTCAGGATTATTTCGAATTCTGACAATTCGAGTGTCATGTTGCAGGTAGTGCAGAAAGAAGGCACTCATGTGTCTTGCTATCCAGGAGCACCAAGTCCCTGTTGTGTGGTGGCGAGGTAAGAATCCTGCTTCCTTCCTCTGCCCTTCCCCCAACCTCGCACAACAGAAATGTGATCAAGGTCTCCCTCATCTGATAGTCTTCCATGCCCATCACAGTTCGTCCTCCACTTCTTCCTGGGCTCCTGCACCTTCCCCACTAGTTTGGCTGCTACCATGCACCCTGGTTAATCCCTCTCCCCCACCCTCCCATGCCTGCCGCCTTGGTGCTGCCGACCATCTGGACCTTGCAGATGTTAGCCCTTCCGCATACAACTCCTCCTCTACTTTTCCACCTCCTCTTGTCCACCACCTGACTCCGAATTTGTTTAAATGTGCTCCAGCATGTAAATCACCGGAATAGTATGCTGATAATGGCATCGTCAGCACTAAACATCTTCGTGGCCATTTCAAAACTGTGCAGAAGGGTGCATAGGTCCCTGATCTGAGACCATCCTCCAGCGTGATTTGCCCCACCTCTGGATCTCGTTGACCAGGCTATAAGAAGAACGTATTGCACCAGGGCTTGTCGGTGCTGCCACAGTCGCTGCAACATGTGCAGTGAATCCCGGTGAAAAGTCAGTGGCGCCGCCTTTAAAAAATTAGCTGGGTGGACCAACACACAGTGTTCAAAGTGTAGAGCCATACAAGCAAACGGCATACAAGCACGTGTGTGACATTGCCCCGGCGAAGGGCCGCACCCAGGTTTGCTGCATTGTCGCACACGGCCTTCCCTGGTTGCAGGTCCAGTGGAGACAACCATTCATGAAACTGGTTCTCCAGAGCTGACCACAACTCCTCAGCTGCGTGACTCACATTTCCCAGACATTTCAACGTAAAAACCGCCTGATGACGTTAAGCCCTGCTGCCAGCATAGCAAGGAGGTGTGCAGGATCTCTTCTGCTCAGTTAGAAAGCCGGTGGCGTGACCTGACAGGCTTTGGGTGAAGGTGGAGGACCGTGAGGAGGTTGAGGAGGCAGAAGCAGTGGAGGAACTTCGAGATAAAGAGGATTGATGCACAACTCGTGGGGACGGCAAGACTTGGACAGCAGCCCCTTGTCCTGCTGTCACCATAGCTACCCAGTGCCCAGTCAGTGACATGTAACACCCCTGTCCATGCCTACTCATCCAAGTGTCTGTGGTGAAATGCACCCTGTCACACACTGAGTTTCTCAAAGAAGCGGTGATGTTGTGTGTGACATGCTGGTGGAGCGCAGGCACACCTTTCTTTGAGAAGCAGTGCCGACTGGGCATTTGGTACCGGGGCACTGCGACGGACATAAGGTCTCGAAAATCCTCTGTGTCCACCAGGCGGAAAGGCAGCATTTCTGTAGCCAAGAGCTTGCAGATGGTGAAATTCAACCTCTTAGCTTTCTGATGGCTAGGAGGAAATGGTCTTTTGCTTGTCCACATCTGAGAGACCGAGGGCTGGCTGTTGTGCTTAGACGGGGTTGAGTAGGGTGTCCCCGGACAACTGACGGTCTGTGAGGAAGATGCAGGAGCAAAAGTTAGGTTGCCCAGATCCAAAGGTTGTGCTCTCGATGTCGGAGAGCGCTCAACACCAGCTGGTGTTTCCACTTCCAAATGAAATGATGACCTGCCAATCAGACTGGCTGTTGCGGGTAAAGAGGTGCCAGGTCTGAGTCTCAAAACAGGTCTGACTGCTGTCCCCCCAGTCACAGAGGATGAAGAGGCCATGGATGCACAAGATGGGGCAGACGGTGGTTGGCCCGGCCCGCTAGGCCGCATTGTAGCACAGTGCTTCATATCCATGTGACTGTTCATGCATGAAATACTCAAACTATGGATTTTTTTGGCCTCTACTTAGCTTTTGGTCACAAATGTTAGAGATAACACGAGTTGGGTCATCCTTATCGATCTGAAAAAATGCCCAGGCTATGCAAGGCTTAGAACCCATGCGACTTGATGAGCCACCATGACTTGTGCTCAGAGGCAGAGTTGTGGTTGAGGATGCAGCTGGTGACGTACTTCCACGACTAAGTCTCTGTCCAGGAAGGCGCAACCTGACCTCGTCATCACTAGAATCCTCCTCCACCTCCTCTGCTGACCTCATCGACTGGCTGACTGTATTGACAGTAAGTGGGATCTGCAACCTCGTCATCATCACCCTGTGTGTTCTCACACCCGTCGTCCTCAGAGCCAACCTCTTCCTGCCCTGACAAAAAACTCAAGTTGTCGCTCAAATCAGGTATTTGAGTCTCATCATCATCTTCCTCATTGTCTCCACCAACAGGAGTTACAGTTTGGGAACGAGGGTCTACATTATGCTCAGAAACTTCTTCATCTGGTCCTGGATCCGACTCATAAACATTCTGGGCATCAGTTCTGATCATTTCCTCGTCTGGATTCACAGAAGCTCTGGAGACGACCTCTGATTCCCAGGCTATAGTATGAGTAAACTGGTCTGCAGACTCAACCATCTGTTGTACCCCATACTCAGACGGGCAGCTGGAGACTTGGGAGCTGTGAGGAAGCAAGTGCGATTGGGGTAACATCTCTGAGGACTGGAGTATTTGTGATGTTGAAGTTGAGGTGGAGGAGAGCCGACTTAAAGGAGCACTTGATATCTGTTGAAGCACCTGCTGTTTTTGTGCCTCATCTGGAATTTGTAGCGATGGGCGTGGCCGTAAGAAAGGGATCGTATCACATTGTCCACTAAAAGAAGTAGACACCTTAGTTTGGCAGGAAGATGGTATTTCTTCTGCAGATGTTACTGTTGCTTTAACACCTACCCCATGGACACAACCTTTTTTTTCCCTTCCCAACATGCCTATTCCCCTTTCCACCAGCAGCAGGCCTTTTGCCACTTATTTTGGTGGTTAACTAATTGACAACTCTGGAGTTGTTTGCACAAGAAATGATGGATGGAATCCGAGCAGAGCTGAGTGGCCAATTTGTGGTACTAGTCCAAAAGGATTGGCTGGGTTAGAAGCAGTGAAACAATTTTATTAGATACACAGGTGGTGGAGCTTAGTATAGATGGCCTAATAGAATGAGTACCACACACTGCTACTATGCCCAAAATTATTGTCCAGGCAAGATGCAGCTAAAAATTCGTAGTTATTTGAATGCTGGTGGAGCTTAGTATAGATTGCCTAATAGAATGAGTACCACACACTGCTACTATGCCCAAAATTATTGTCCAGGCAAGATGAAGATAAAAATTTGTAGTTATTTGAACGCTGATGGAGCTTTGTATAGATGGCCTAATAGAATAAGTACCACACACTGCTACTATGCCCAAAATTATTGTCCAGGCAAAATGTAGCAAAAAATTCGTAGTTATTTGAACGCTGATGGAGCTTTGTATAGATGGCCTAATAGAATGAGTACCACACACTGCTACTATGCCCAAAATTATTGTCCAGGCAAGATGCAGGTAAAAATTCATAGTTATTTGAATGCATGTGGATCTTTGTATAGATGGCTTAATAGAATGAGTACAACACACTGCTACTATGCCCAAAATTATTGTCCAGGCAAGATGCAGATAAAAATTATTAGTAAGTTCAACGCAGGTGGAGCTTAGTATAGATGGCCTAATAGAATGAGTACCACACACTGCTACTATGCCCAAAATTATTGTCCCGGCAAGATGCAGAATAAAATTCGTAGTTATTTGAACGCTGGTTGAGCTTTGTATAGATGGACCTAATAGAATGAGTACCACACACTGCTACTATGCCCAAAATTATTGTCCGGGCAAGATGCAGCTAAAAATTCGTAGTTATTTGAATGCTGGTGGAGCTTAGTATAGATGGCCTAATAGAATGAGTACCACACACTGCTACTATGCCCAAAATTATTGTCAAGGCAAGATGAAGATAAAAATTCGTAGTTATTTGAACGCTGGTGGAGCTTAGTATATATGGCATAATAGAATGAGTAGCACACACTGCTACTATGCCCAAAATTATTGTTCAGGCAAGATGAAGATAAAAATTCGCAGTTATTTGAACGCTGGTGGAGCTTAGTATAGATGGCCTAATAGAATGAGTACCACACACTGCTACTATGCCCAAAATTATTGTCCAGGCAAGATGCAGCTAAAAATTCATAGTTATTTGAATGCATGTGGATCATTTGTATAGATGGCTTAATAGAATGAGTACCACACACTGCTACTATGCCCAAAATTATTGACCAGGCAAGATGCAGATAAAAATTATTAGTAATTTCAATGCTGGTGGAGCTTAGTATAGATGGCCTAATAGAATGAGCACCACACACTGCTACTATGCCCAAAATTATTGTCCAGGCAAGATGCAGATAAAAATTCGTAGTTATTTGAACGCTGGTGGAGCTTAGTATAGATGGCCTAATAGAATGAGTACCACACACTGCTACTATGCCCACAATTATTGTCCATTCAAGATGCAGCTAAAAATTCGTAGTTATTTGAACGCTGGTGGAGCTGTAAAAATGTGATAGGAACTGATGTAACCTAGCCCTCAAAAGGGCTGCAATTACAAATAGTCACTACTCCCAAGTTGACCTATCTGTCTATTTAAGAGCACAGACTAGCCTGCTAAAAGTGCTAGGAACTGCTGTACCCTAGCCCTCAAAAGGGCTGCAATTACCAACTAATCCCACCCCTACTCCCTAAACCTTTCTGTCGATTTCTGTGAAATTTCGCTTCAAATTTGCTGGTGCACAATATACCGCTCACAGCAGCAGCAGTGCCATCTAACACTTTGCTGCAGCAGTGAGAAAATGGTGGCGACGGGGAAAATGACTGGGTCTTATAGGGCAAGGACATGTGACATGCACAGCCAATGACACATGGCCTTGCTTGTGTGAAAAAAAAGCACTTCGCTCCGTGTGAGCGCTGCTGATAGGCTGACAGACTGCACCTCCCACTGGAAATGCGGGAAAGAGAAAAAAAATGGAGATCTTCATTATTTCTGCAGAGATCCATCCCATGCCCCTCCCCCCGCCCTGCTTTACACTCAAACTGTGTATTAACAGTGATTCTCAGCATTACTGTGAAAAAATCCAGTTACAATTTTGTTGCACGAACAGTTATCGAACATAACCTCGAACAGCTGGATTTTTTCCAAATCATTCGGGTTCGTCACACGGCTCGAACACCGCCCAAAATAGCTCGAATTTGAGATTGGCGAACAGTTCGATTCGAACACCGCTCATCTCTAATCACAACACAATACCAGACCGCAATCAGAGTACAATAAAACTTTCAAACTACTTATCTATGAACTGTTCCAATATTTATGTTCATCCCTCTACCATAATGACAATTCTTCTTCACGTCACTTGTCTTATCTATTGTGTTATTTCTGTGCTGCTTTGTGCATAAATATGTGACTCTTCAGATTTTGTATTAGTCACATGAGTAGTCTCGAAAACCTTGCAATTTGTTACCATCTTTTCAGTTAGCCATTAAAAGGTATCAACCACTGAGGACTCTCAATTCTAAATAGATTTTTTCTGCTCATTCACAAAGAGTTAATGCTTTCATTATTAAATGTGTACAGCAAAATGGTAGGAGTTTCAAATAGAATTCATGCTTTAAAAAAACAGTCAAAGGAAAACAAAATATATACATCCAGGCGTTTTGATTGACATTTGCAAACTATCGAACACTCATGAAACTGTTTGTGTATTGTTGAAATAGCTCAGTTGGGAGAGTGGAGAGAGTTAGACTGAAGATCTAAACGCCCTGGGTTTCCGCAACAACTGTTTCTTCACCGTTTACATTGAAGAAAATAAACAAAGCCCATGGACTGATTATTTAAAGAAAATGTAAAAGGACTAACAATCTTAACTATCTACATAATATAAAATGGTAAAAACTTGAAGTTAACGTTTTTTAGTATTTTTTCATCTATTTTGTTTATTTTAGTTCATTTAGCTGTAAGAGGACTTAAAGGGAACCTGATAGCTGACACAGGCAGTATGTATCAGACACTAGCAGAATGATTTCAGCCATATATGTTTGACTGTGAAAAGCTGTGGCATTACTGAGACAAATATCCTAAAAAAATATGCTGGGGACAAAGCTATTTGGGAAATTAGTGGAAAAGGTAAAAAAACACAATTCCTCACTCAGGCTCTTCATCTTTCATTTAAAATATAGGAGGTTTCTACTTTTATGGTAAGACAAAGCATCTACATGTTTGGCATTGCTCCAGTGAGAGAGCCCACTTAAAAACGTATGGGGTGCTTGTCTCCATACGCACAAGCTTTTCACTAAACTGGCATATTTGCAATTCTGGATTTTGTAGAGTGAAAACATATGCAGGGCGAAAATATTAAGTCTGAAATTTGGGGTGAATCTGGAATTGTCCTTTCAAAAAAGAACTCTAGTAACATCAAATAGCCTTTTTGTTAATATGTTAGCTGTTTTGGCACCAGAAAATTGACCCCCCTAATTTTGCCACAAAAAAATGGGAAAACGTATTGTATAAGCCGGGTGTATAAACTGCCCTCCTGCTCTGTGCTGCCCCCGTCCTGCTCCTTGCTCCCCCATCCAGCTCTGTGCTCCCCTATTCTCCTCTGTACTCCCCTCTCCTGCTCCGTCCTCCGCTGTGCTCCCCCATTCCTTCTCCGTCCTCCTGTTCCCCCCTGTCCTGCTCCATGCTTCCCCCATCCTCCGTTCTCCTCCCCGTCCTCCTCCATGCTTCCCCCATCCACCGTTCTCCCCCCCTGTCCTGCTCCATGCCTCCCCCATCCTCCGTTCTCCTCCCCGTCCTCCTCCATGCTTCCCCGTCCTGCTCCATGCTTCCCCGTCCACCATTCTCCTCCCCGTCCTGCTCGTGCTCCTTGTCCTCTCCTCCATCATACTCACCCCTCCCTGTGCCATCGCTGAACTTGCCTGCAATCCTGCAGCTTTCCCCGGCTTCCTTCAGCTCTCCAGCGCTGAGCGGTGATGTAATACCGCTCAATAAGGCCATGAATATGGAGGCGACGCCCATGGGAGTGGCGTCGTGTCCATATTACATGACCTTAATGAGCGGGTATTACATCACCGCTCAGCGCTGGAGAGCTGAAGGAAGCCGGGGAGAGCTGCAGGATTGCAGGCAAGTTCAGTGATGGCACGGGGAGGGGTGAGTATGATCCCAGCCACCGGCTCCTGCCGCGGCACCCCCTACCCCGCTGGTTTCTGCCCTATGACTCGTGTATAAGCCGAGGGGGCATTTTCAGCATGAAAAAAGGTGATGAAAATCTCGGCTTATACACGAGTATATACGGTATTTTGTTTATTTCAGTTTCATTTAGCTGTAAGAGGATTTAAAGGGAACCTGATAGCTGACACAGGCAGCATGTATCAGACACTAGCTGAATGATTTCAGCCATATATATTTGACTGTGAAAAGCTGTGGCATTACTGAGACAAATATCCTAAAAAAAAATGCTGGGGACAAAGCTTTTTGGGAAATTAGTGGAAAAGGTAAAAATCACAATCCCTCACTCAGGCCCTTCATCTTTCATTTAAAATATAGGAGGTTTCTACTTTAACGGTAAGACAAAGCATCTTCATGTTTGGCATTGCTCCAATGAGGAGAACCCACTTAAAATGTATGGGGTGCTTGTCTTCATATGCACAAGCTTTTCACTAAACTGGCATATTTGCAATTCTGGATTTTGTAGATTGAAAACACATGCAGGGTGAAAATAGTAAATCTGAAATTTGGGGTGAATCTAGAATTGTCCTTTCAAAAAAGAACTATAGGAACATCAAATAGTCTTTTTGTGCATATGTTAGCTGTTTTGGCTCCAGAAAAATACTGCGAATGGTCAATGGGGAGGGACTATTTCACCTCTTTGTGTTCTCTTTCCCTATTAGTGCAGAGAGTCCACATCCTATGGTGTTTTCCTGAAAAATTTCTATAAACTGAGTTGCTGGTAAGTCTAATTTCATTTTTTTTACCTCATTCATAAACAGACCATAACGATAATTAATAAAGAAAAGCTTAAAAAGGAGGTAATTATAGTGTTAGGGATCGAGTTCCCGCTGCTGCACAAGGGGAATCTCAAACCAGTCCCGCTGCAGTCTCCCATCCATCTCCGTCAGCTATGGAACCTGCTCAGCGGAGACGTCGGTCCCAGCGTCTCGCTCAGACTAATACTGTGCAGAGGCTTTTTGCTGCCTCTTCTGGTTCCTCTATTATAACCATTGCCAGAGCAGGCAGTCTTGGGACTAAGTCCTGCGTTTCTCCATCTGAGCATGCCCAGGGCAAGATCTCCCATTGGAGATCAGGGGTCACTGTTATGATTTGGTAGCTGAGGAGAGCAGGCAAAAACGGCAATACACCAGAGAGGTTGGAATCTACTGGATTGCAGTACCCTGACTAACCTGACTAACCACCACAACTAAAGGCAGCCGTGGAGCGTTCCTATGTTGGTCCTAGACGCCTCGTCACAGCCTGAGAGGTTAACTACACCTAAAGATAGAAAGAGGAAAGCTATCTGCCCCTGAACAGATCCCCAAAGAACATAGGAAGCCCCCAAACATGTAATGGCGGTTAGACAAGAGGAAATACAGACACAGACAGAAAATAGTATGAGCAAACGTTGGGGCCCAATCTGCCTAGACAGAAAAGGATAGGAAGGACACTTACTGCAATCCAAAAAACCCTAAAAAATACCAACTCTACTAATTGCAAAAACACCTGAGATCACACGACCTCTACCACCTAAATTAGTTCTCTGGTGTAACAAAACTAAGCCGCAGCCACTGAAAAAACTGGAAAAGGCAAATGAACAAATAACAGTGGCACCAGAAGAACTGAGAGGAGCCCAAGCCCCCCATGGGGGGGGAACCTGGCTAAACTCACAAAAATGCAGAGAAATATGCAAATGGTAAGCACAAAAACAAAAAACAGAAAATATCTTATCTGAGAACAGGAGAAGAGGCAAGACTCAGCAAGCTTCCAAGTGAACCAGGAACCACAGTTGAGACAAGAACAATTGATCACCGGCAACTATGATGGGAGGAAACCTCCCTTATATAAGACCAGTCTGTAACTCTGATTGCCAATCCTCATTGAATGGTTCAGTACTGTTTGTAACCACCAGAGGGAGCTTCTGCTCAGAATTCATTTCTAACACATTCACAACAGTACCCCCCCTTGAGGAGGGGTCCCGAACCCTCATTTGTGCAACCAGGTCGGTCAGGATGAGCTCTGTGATACGCACGGATCAGTCTCCTAGCATGGATGTCCGAAGCAAACACCCAAGAATTGTCCTCCTGACCATAACCTCTCCACTTAACCAAATACTGGAGTTTCCGTCTAGAAAAACGAGAATCCAATATTTTCTCAACCACATACTCCAGATTGCCCTCAACCAAAACAGGGTCAGGAGGCGCAGCCATAGGAACCACTGGCTCAACAAACCTCTTCAATAAGGACTTGTGGAACACGTTATGGATCTTAAATGTCCCTGGAAGAAGTAAACGAAAGGAAACAGGATTAAGAATCTCCATGATCTTATAAGGTCCAATGAACCTAGGCTTAAACTTAGGAGATGCAACTCTCATAGGGATATTTCTTGAGGACAACCAGACCAAGTCCCCCACTTCAAACCGAGGACCATCAGTCCTATGCCAGTTGGCAAACCGCTGGGCCCTCTCCTGAGAGAAGGACAACCTCTCCACTACCTGGTCCCAAATCTGCTGTATACGCTCCACAACAGAGTCAACACCTGGACAGACAGAAGCCTCCGTCTGTCCCGAAGAAAATCGAGGGTGAAACCCAAAATTGCAGAAAAATGGAGACATCAAAGTGGCAGAGCTAGCCCTATTATTAAGAGCAAACTCAGCCAAAGGCAAAAAAGAGACCCAGTCATCTTGATCAGCAGACACAAAGCATCTCAGATAAGTCTCCAATGTCTGGTTTGTTCTCTCAGTTTGTCCATTGGTCTGAGGATGAAAAGCCGAGGAGAAATACAATTGAACACCAAGTTTAGAACAAAAAGTTCTCCAAAATCTGGAAACAAACTGGACTCCTCTGTCAGACACAATGTTTTCAGGAATGCCGTGTAACCGAACCACGTGCTGAAGGAACAAAGGCACCAATTCGGAGGAGGAAGACAACTTAGGTAATGGCACAAGATGTATCATTTTGGAAAATCTATCACAAATCACCCAGATCATTCTCTGAGAAACAGGGAGGTCGGAAATGAAATCCATAGAGATATGGGTCCATGGTCTCTTGGGCACAGGCAATGGCATCAACAAACCACTAGAGCGAGAGCAAGGCTTGGAGCGAGAGCAAGTCCCGCAGGACTGCACAAATTCCCTGACGTCACGACACAAAGTAGGCCACCAAAAGGACCGATTCACCAAGTCTCTGGTACCAAAAATTCCGGGATGACCGACCAACGCGGAACAATGAATCTCAGACATCACACTCTTTTTCCACCGGTCTGGGACAAACAATTTCCCAATAGGGCAGCGCTCGGGTTTATCCTCCTGACACCCTTCCAGAGCCAGTCTCAAATTGGGCGAGATGGCAGAAAGAACTACACCCTCTTTCAAAATAACAGCAGGATCAGATAACTCAGGAGAGTCCGCAAGGAAACTCCTCGAGAGGGCATCCGCCTTAGCATTATTAGTGCCAGGAAGAAAGGAAACCACAAAATTAAAACGTGTGAAAAACAAGGCCCACCTGGCCTGTCTAGGATTAAGTCGCTTGGCTGATTCCAGATAAACCAGATTCTTATGGTCCGTGAGGACCACCACCTGATGTTTGACTCCCTCCAGCCAATGTCTCCACTCTTCAAAAGCCCACTTCATGGCAAATAACTCCAGATTACCCACGTCATAATTACGTTCAGTTGGAGAAAATTTTCAAGAGAAAAAAGCACAAGGGTTACTTTTAGAGGTCTCTGGATCTCTTTGGGACAAAACGACACCTGCCCCATTTTCAGAGGCATCAACCTCCACCTGAAATGGCAGAGAAACATCAGGCTGCCGTAGAACAGGAGCAGAAGTGAATGTCTGTTTAAGTTCCTGAAACGCAGAGACTGCCTCAGGAGGCCAATTCACCACATCAGAACCCTTTTTGGTCAAATCAGTCAATGGTTTAACAATACCGAAGAAATTACCAATAAATTTACGATAAAAATTGGCAAAACCCAAGAATCTCTGAAGAGCCTTTAATGAAGTAGGTTGGACCCAATCACAGATGGCCTGAACCTTGACAGGGTCCATTTCAATAACAGATGGAGACAAAATGAATCCCAGTAATGAGATACTCTGTACGCCAAAAAGACACTTTGATCCCTTCACATACAGAGCATTCTCTCTCAAAATCTGGAACACAGTCCGAACATGTTTCAAGATATCATCCAAATAACCAATCAGAAATTTATCCACAAAATCCCTCAAAATGTCATTCATGAAGGACTGGAAGACGGAAGGAGCATTAGTGAGCCCAAAGGGCATCACTAGGCACTCAAAATGCCCCTCTGGGGTATAAAACGCTGTCTTCCATTCATCCCGTGCTTAATGCGAATAAGGTTATACGCCCCCTGAGGTCAAGCTTGGTAAACCAAGTAGCACTTTTCACCCTGGAAAACAGGTCAGAAATCAAGGGTAACGGATATTGATGTTTCACAGTGATATTGTTCAAGAGACGATAATCAATACATGGCCTTAATGAACCATCCTTTTTGGCCACAAAGAAAAAACCGGCACAAAAGGGAGAAGAGGATGGTCTGATATGACCTTTCTCCAATGACTCCTTGATATAAGACCGCATAGCGTCATGTTCAGGTACAGACAAGTTAAAAAGGCGACCTTTAGGGAATTTACTACCAGGCACTAATTAAATAGCTCAGTCATAGCTCCTATGGGGGGGGCAAGGATGAAGATTTACTTTCGCTAAATACATCAGAAAAATCAGTCAAAAATCAGGCACATCTTGAGCCTGGGGAGAGGCAGAAAAAACAGGAGTGTTGGCATTAACACATTGGCAGCCCCAACTGCTTACAGACACATATTTCCAATCCAAAACAGGATTATGAGACTGCAACCAAGGGAAACCTAGTACAATAATGTCATGCAGATTATACAGCACTAAAAATTTGCAACTCTCCTGATGATTAGGTTCAACCCTCATTATCACCTGAGTAGAGAACTGGGTTTATTCTCAGCCAAAGGGGTAGAATCAATCCCCAGTAGGGGAATAGACTTCCGTAGGGGTATCAAGGGAAACCCACAACGTTTAGCAAAATCAAAATCCATCAGGTTAATAGCTGCTCAAGAATCAACAAAAGCCTGAGCAGAAAATGTGGACAGGGAGCAAATCAGGGTAACAGTCAACAGAAATTTAGTCTGAACACTACCCAAGACAACTGAGCGTGCAAAACGTCTTACCCGCTTAGGGCAGACTGAAATAGCATGAGACTGACCGGCACATCCAAACATAGATCCAGTGTGAACAGGTGCTAAACCTAGAGTCACCAACTCATATACATACAAGAAAAAAAGGTAGCACACTGTAGCGCTATAGCTTGCAAACACGAAATATGAAAATATGAAAAATATGAAAAATGAATTGCATCACTGCCTTAGAAATATGAAAAATTGAGAAGTCTTAGCGCATAAGATGGCCAAATTATGTGAGCCTGATAGCCACGTCAAGGCTCTTCTCGTATATCAGGTCCTAACTAATGCCAATCCTCACTTAGAAAAGTCTGTCTGCATGGGAACATATGAATCCTCTCTTCAGACTAAAATCTACATCTCTGTGGAGGGGTAATGAACCTGGTGTAATTAAAAAGCCTGTGACCAACAGGTGGAGTGCTCAGGTAGAAGGTAAATGAATACATATCAAAAAACTGACCGGCACATCCAAACATAGATCCAGTGTGAACAGGTGCTAAACCTAGAGTCACCAACTCATATACATACAAGAAAAAAAGGTAGCACACTGAAGCGCTATAGCTTGCAAACACGAAATATGAAAATATGAAAAATATGAAAAATTAATTGCATCACTGCCTTAGAAATATGAAAAATTGAGAAGTCTTAGCGCATAAGATGGCCAAATTATGTGAGCCTGATAGCCACGTCAAGGCTCTTCTCGTATATCAGGTCCTAACTAATGCCAATCCTCACTTAGAAAAGTCTGTCTGCATGGGAACATATGAATCCTCTCTTCAGACTAAAATCTACATCTCTGTGGAGGGGTAATGAACCTGGTGTAATTAAAAAGCCTGTGACCAACAGGTGGAGTGCTCAGGTAGAAGGTAAATGAATACATATAAAAAAACTGACCGGCACATCCAAACATAGATCCAGTGTGAACAGGTGCTAAACCTAGAGTCACCAACTCATATACATACAAGAAAAAAAGGTAGCACACTGTAGCGCTATAGCTTGCAAACACGAAATATGAAAATATGAAAAATATGAAAAATGAATTGCATCACTGCCTTAGAAATATGAAAAATTGAGAAGTCTTAGCGCATAAGATGGCCAAATTATGTGAGCCTGATAGCCACGTCAAGGCTCTTCTCGTATATCAGGTCCTAACTAATGCCAATCCTCACTTAGAAAAGTCTGTCTGCATGGGAACATATGAATCCTCTCTTCAGACTAAAATCTACATCTCTGTGGAGGGGTAATGAACCTGGTGTAATTAAAAAGCCTGTGACCAACAGGTGGAGTGCTCAGGTAGAAGGTAAATGAATACATATCAAAAAACTGACCGGCACATCCAAACATAGATCCAGTGTGAACAGGTGCTAAACCTAGAGTCACCAACTCATATACATACAAGAAAAAAAGGTAGCACACTGTAGCGCTATAGCTTGCAAACACGAAATATGAAAATATGAAAAATATGAAAAATGAATTGCATCACTGCCTTAGAAATATGAAAAATTGAGAAGTCTTAGCGCATAAGATGGCCAAATTAGGTGAGCCTGATAGCCACGTCAAGGCTCTTCTCGTATATCAGGTCCTAACTAATGCCAATCCTCACTTAGAAAAGTCTGTCTGCATGGGAACATATGAATCCTCTCTTCAGACTAAAATCTACATCTCTGTGGAGGGGTAATGAACCTGGTGTAATTAAAAAGCCTGTGACCAACAGGTGGAGTGCTCAGGTAGAAGGTAAATGAATACATATCATAAAACTGACCGGCACATCCAAACATAGATCCAGTGTGAACAGGTGCTAAACCTAGAGTCACCAACTCATATACATACAAGAAAAAAAGGTAGCACACTGTAGCGCTATAGCTTGCAAACACGAAATATGAAAATATGAAAAATATGAAAAATGAATTGCATCACTGCCTTAGAAATATGAAAAATTGAGAAGTCTTAGCGCATAAGATGGCCAAATTATGTGAGCCTGGTAGCCATGTCAAGGCTCTTCTCGTATATCAGGTCCTAACTAATGCCAATCCTCACTTAGAAAAGTCTGTCTGCATGGGAACATATGAATCCTCTCTTCAGACTAAAATCTACATCTCTGTGGAGGGATAATGAACCTGGTGTAATTAAAAAGCCTGTGACCAACAGGTGGAGTGCTCAGGTAGAAGGTAAATGAATAGATATCAAAAAACTGACCGGCACATCCAAACATAGATCCAGTGTGAACAGGTGCTAAACCTAGAGTCACCAACTCATATACATACAAGAAAAAAAGGTAGCACACTGTAGCGCTATAGCTTGCAAACACGAAATATGAAAATATGAAAATATGAAAAATGAATTGCATCACTGCCTTAGAAATATGAAAAATTGAGAAGTCTTAGCGCATAAGATGGCCAAATTATGTGAGCCTGATAGCCACGTCAAGGCTCTTCTCGTATATCAGGTCCTAACTAATGCCAATCCTCACTTAGAAAAGTCTGTCTGCATGGGAACATATGAATCCTCTCTTCAGACTAAAATCTACATCTCTGTGGAGGGTAATGAACCTGGTGTAATTAAAAAGCCTGTGACCAACAGGTGGAGTGCTCAGGTAGAAGGTAAATGAATACATATCAAAAAACTGACCGGCACATCCAAACATAGATCCAGTGTGAACAGGTGCTAAACAAACCTAGAGTCACCAACTCATAACATACAGAAAAAAAGGTATAGCACACTGTAGCGCTATAGCTTGCAAACACGAAATATATGAAAATATGAAAAATGAATTGCATCACTGCCTTAGAAATATGAAAATTGAGAAGTCTTAGCGCATAAGATGGCCAAATTATGTGAGCCTGATAGCCACGTTAAGGCTCTTCTCGTATATCAGGTCCTAACTAATGCCAATCCTCACTTAGAAAAGTCTGTCTGCATGGGAACATATGAATCCTCTCTTCAGACTAAATCTACATCTCTGTGGAGGGGTAATGAACCTGGTGTAATTAAAAAGCCTGTGACCAACAGGTGGAGTGCTCAGTAGAAGGTAAATGAATACATATCAAAAAACTGACCGGCACATCCAAACATAGATCCAGTGTGAACAGGTGCTAAACCTAGAGTCACCAACTCATATACATACAAGAAAAAAAGGTAGCACACTGTAGCGCTATAGCTTGCAAACACGAAATATGAAAATATGAAAAATTGAAAAATGAATGCATCACTGCCTTAGAAATATGAAAAATTGAGAAGTCTTAGCGCATAAGATGGCCAAATTATGTGAGCCTGTAGCCATGTAAGGCTCTTCTCGTATATCAGGTCCTAACTAATGCCAATCCTCACTTAGAAAAGTCTGTCTGCATGGGAACCATATGAATCCTCTCTTCAGACTAAAATCTACATCTCTGTGGAGGGGTAATGAACCTGGTGTAATTAAAAAGCCTGTGACCAACAGGTGGAGTGCTCAGGTAGAAGGTAAATGAATACATATCAAAAAACTGACCGGCACATCCAAACATAGATCCAGTGTGAACAGGTGCTAAACCTAGAGTCACCAACTCATATACATACAAGAAAAAAAGGTAGCACACTGTAGCGCTATAGCTTGCAAACACGAAATATGAAAATATGAAAAATATGAAAAATGAATTGCATCACTGCCTTAGAAATATGAAAAATTGAGAAGTCTTAGCGCATAAGATGGCCAAATTATGTGAGCCTGATAGCCACGTCAAGGCTCTTCTCGTATATCAGGTCCTAACTAATGCCAATCCTCACTTAGAAAAGTCTGTCTGCATGGGAACATATGAATCCTCTCTTCAGACTAAAATCTTCATCTCTGTGGAGGGTAATGAACCTGGTGTAATTAAAAAGCCTGTGACCAACAGGTGGAGTGCTCAGGTAGAAGGTAAATGAATACATATCAAAAAACTGACCGGCACATCCAAACATAGATCCAGTGTGAACAGGTGCTAAACCTAGAGTCACCAACTCATATACATACAAGAAAAAAAGGTAGCACACTGTAGCGCTATAGCTTGCAAACACGAAATATGAAAATATGAAAAATATGAAAAATGAATTGCATCACTGCCTTAGAAATATGAAAAATTGAGAAGTCTTAGCGCATAAGATGGCCAAATTATGTGAGCCTGGTAGCCATGTCAAGGCTCTTCTCGTATATCAGGTCCTAACTAATGCCAATCCTCACTTAGAAAAGTCTGTCTGCATGGGAACATATGAATCCTCTCTTCAGACTAAAATCTACATCTCTGTGGAGGGGTAATGAACCTGGTGTAATTAAAAAGCCTGTGACCAACAGGTGGAGTGCTCAGGTAGAAGGTAAATGAATACATATCAAAAAACTGTCCGGCACATCCAAACATACAGTCATGGCCAAAAGTTTTGAGAATGACACAAATATTATATTTTCACATGATCTGCTGCCCTCTGGGTTTTTTTTTATGTGTGTTTGACAGATGTTTTTATCACAGACAGAAATATAATTGCACACATATGAGTAACAAAAGCTTATATTGACAGTTAGAATGAGTTAATGCAGCAAGTCAATATTTGCAGTGTTGACCCTTCTTCTTCAGGACCTCTGCAATTCTCCTGGCATGCTCTCAATCAACTTCTGGACCAAATCCTGACTGATAGCAGTCCATTCTTGCACAATCAATACTTTCATTTTGTCAGAATTTTTAGGTTTTTGTTTGTCCACCCGTCTCTTGATGATTGACCACAAGTTCTCAATGGGATTAAGATCTGGGGAGTTTCCAGGCCATGGACCCAAAATCTCTATGCTTTGTTCCCTGAACCATTTAGTTATCACCTTTGCTTTATGGCAAGGTGCTCCATCATGCTGGAAAAGGCATTGTTGATCGCCAAACTGCTCTTGGAGGGTTGGGAGAAGTTGCTCTTGGAGGACATTCTGGTACCATTTTTATTCATGGCTGTGTTTTTAGGCAAGACTGTGAGAGAGCCGATTCCCTTGGCTGAGAAGCAACCCACACATGAATGGTTTCAGGATGCTTAACAGTTGGCATGAGACAAGACTGGTGGTAGCGCTCACCTTGTCTTCTCCGAATGAGGCATTTTCCTGATGTCCCAAACAATCGAAAAGGGGATTCATCAGAGAAAATAACTTTACCCCAGTCCTCAGCAGTCCACTGCCTGTACCTTTTGCAGAATATCAGTCTGTCCATGATGTTTTTTCTGGAGAGAAGTGGCTTCTTTGCTGCCCTCCTTGAGACCAGACCTTGCTCCAAGACTCTCCGCCTCACAGTGCGTGCAGATGCACTCACACCTGCCTGCTGCCATTTCTGAGCAAGCTCTGCACTGCTGGTAGCCCGATCCCGCAGCTGAAACACTTTTAAGAGACGGTCCTGGCGCTTGCTGGTCTTTCTTGGGCGCCCAGGAGCCTTTTTGGCAACAATGGAACCTCTCTCCTTGAAGTTCTTGATGATGCGATAGATTGTTGACTGAGGTGCAATCTTTCTAGCTTTGATACTCTTCCCTGTTAGGATTTTTTGTGCATTGCAATGATGACTGCACATGTTTCTTTAGAGATAACCATGGTTAACAGAAGAGAAACAATGATGCCAAGCACCAGCCTCCTTTTAAAGTGTCCAGTGGTGTCATTCTTACTTAATCATGACAGATTGATCTCCAGCCATGTCCTCATCAACACCCACACCTGTGTTAATGGAGCAATCACTGAAAAGAGGTTAGCTGGTCCTTTTAAGGCAGGGCTGCAATGATGTTGAAATGTGTTTTGGGGGATAAAGTTCATTTTCTAGCCAAATATTGACTTTGCAAGTAATTGCTGTTAAGCTCATCACTCTTTATAACATTCTGGAGTATATGCAAATTGCCATTAGAAAAAGTGAAGCAGTAGACTTTGTAAAAATTAATATTTGTGTCATTCTCAAAACTTTTGGCCATGACTGTAGATCCAGTGTGAACAGGTGCTAAACCTAGAGTCACCAACTCATATACATACAAGAAAAAAAGGTAGCACACTGTAGCGCTATAGCTTGCAAACACGAAATATGAAAATATGAAAAATGAATTGCATCACTGCCTTAGAAATATGAAAAATTGAGAAGTCTTAGCGCATAAGATGGCCAAATTATGTGAGCCTGATAGCCACGTTAAGGCTCTTCTCGTATATCAGGTCCTAACTAATGCCAATCCTCACTTAGAAAAGTCTGTCTGCATGGGAACATATGAATCCTCTCTTCAGACTAAAATCTACATCTCTGTGGAGGGATAATGAACCTGGAGTAATTAAAAAGCCTGTGACCAACAGGTGGAGTGCTCAGGTAGAAGGTAAATGAATACATATCAAAAAACTGACCGGCACATCCAAACATAGATCCAGTGTGAACAGGTGCTAAACCTAGAGTCACCAACTCATATACATACAAGAAAAAAAGGTAGCACACTGTAGCGCTATAGCTTGCAAACACGAAATATGAAAATATGAAAAATATGAAAAATGAATTGCATCACTGCCTTAGAAATATGAAAAATTGAGAAGTCTTAGCGCATAAGATGGCCAAATTATGTGAGCCTGATAGCCACGTCAAGGCTCTTCTCGTATATCAGGTCCTAACTAATGCCAATCCTCACTTTGAAAAGTCTGTCTGCATGGGGACATATGAATCCTCTCTTCAGACTAAAACCTACATCTCTGTGGAGTGGTAATGAACCTGGTGTAATTAAAAAGCCTGTGACCAACAGGTGGAGTGCTCAGGTAGAAGGTAAATGAATACATATAAAAAAACTGACCGGCACATCCAAACATAGATCCAGTGTGAACAGGTGCTAAACCTAGAGTCACCAACTCATATACATACAAGAAAAAAAGGTAGCACACTGTAGCGCTATAGCTTGCAAACACGAAATATGAAAATATGAAAAATGAATTGCATCACTGCCTTAGAAATATGAAAAATTGAGAAGTCTTAGCGCATAAGATGGCCAAATTATGTGAGCCTGATAGCCACGTCAAGGCTCTTCTCGTATATCAGGTCCTAACTAATGCCAATCCTCACTTAGAAAAGTCTGTCTGCATGGGAACATATGAATCCTCTCTTCAGACTAAAATCTACATCTCTGTGGAGGGGTAATGAACCTGGTGTAATTAAAAAGCCTGTGACCAACAGGTGGAGTGCTCAGGTAGAAGGTAAATGAATACATATCAAAAAACTGACCGGCACATCCAAACATAGATCCAGTGTGAACAGGTGCTAAACCTAGAGTCACCAACTCATATACATACAAGAAAAAAAGGTAGCACACTGTAGCGCTATAGCTTGCAAACACGAAATATGAAAATATGAAAAATATGAAAAATGAATTGCATCACTGCCTTAGAAATATGAAAAATTGAGAAGTCTTAGCGCATAAGATGGCTAAATTATGTGAGCCTGATAGCCACGTCAAGGCTCTTCTCGTATATCAGGTCCTAACTAATGCCAATCCTCACTTAGAAAAGTCTGTCTGCATAGGAACATATGAATCCTCTCTTCAGACTAAAATCTACATCTCTGTGGAGGGGTAATGAACCTGGTGTAATTAAAAAGCCTGTGACCAACAGGTGGAGTGCTCAGGTAGAAGGTAAATGAATACATATCAAAAAACTGACCGGCACATCCAAACATAGATCCAGTGTGAACAGGTGCTAAACCTAGAGTCACCAACTCATATACATACAAGAAAAAAAGGTAGCACACTGTAGCGCTATAGCTTGCAAACACGAAATATGAAAATATGAAAAATATGAAAAATGAATTGCATCACTGCCTTAGAAATATGAAAAATTGAGAAGTCTTAGCGCATAAGATGGCCAAATTATGTGAGCCTGGTAGCCACGTCAAGGCTCTTCTCGTATATCAGGTCCTAACCAATGCCAATCCTCACTTAGAAAAGTCTGTCTGCATGGGAACATATGAATCCTCTCTTCAGACTAAAATCTACATCTCTGTGGAGGGGTAATGAACCTGGTGTAATTAAAAAGCCTGTGACCAACAGGTGGAGTGCTCAGGTAGAAGGTAAATGAATACATATAAAAAAACTGACCGGCACATCCAAACATAGATCCAGTGTGAACAGGTGCTAAACCTAGAGTCACCAACTCATATACATACAAGAAAAAAAGGTAGCACACTGTAGCGCTATAGCTTGCAAACACGAAATATGAAAATATGAAAAATGAATTGCATCACTGCCTTAGAAATATGAAAAATTGAGAAGTCTTAGCGCATAAGATGGCCAAATTATGTGAGCCTGATAGCCACGTTAAGGCTCTTCTCGTATATCAGGTCCTAACTAATGCCAATCCTCACTTAGAAAAGTCTGTCTGCATGGGAACCTATGAATCCTCTCTTCAGACTAAAATCTACATCTCTGTGGAGGGGTAATGAACCTGGTGTAATTAAAAAGCCTGTGACCAACAGGTGGAGTGCTCAGGTAGAAGGTAAATGAATACATATCAAAAAACTGACCGGCACATCCAAACATAGATCCAGTGTGAACAGGTGCTAAACCTAGAGTCACCAACTCATATACATACAAGAAAAAAAGGTAGCACACTGTAGCGCTATAGCTTGCAAACACGAAATATGAAAATATGAAAAATATGAAAATGAATTGCATCACTGCCTTAGAAATATGAAAAATTGAGAAGTCTTAGCGCATAAGATGGCCAAATTATGTGAGCCTGATAGCCACGTCAAGGCTCTTCTCGTATATCAGGTCCTAACTAATGCCAATCCTCACTTAGAAAAGTCTGTCTGCATGGGAACTATGAATCCTCTCTTCAGACTAAAATCTACATCTCTGTGGAGGGTAATGAACCTGGTGTAATTAAAAAGCCTGTGACCAACAGGTGGAGTGCTCAGGTAGAAGGTAAATGAATACATATCAAAAAACTGACCGGCACATCCAAACATAGATCCAGTGTGAACAGGTGCTAAACCTAGAGTCACCAACTCATATACATACAAGAAAAAAAGGTAGCACACTGTAGCGCTATAGCTTGCAAACACGAAATATGAAAATATGAAAAATGAATTGCATCACTGCCTTAGAAATATGAAAAATTGAGAAGTCTTAGCGCATAAGATGGCCAAATTATGTGAGCCTGATAGCCACGTCAAGGCTCTTCTCGTATATCAGGTCCTAACTAATGCCAATCCTCACTTAGAAAAGTCTGTCTGCATGGGAACTATGAATCCTCTCTTCAGACTAAAATCTACATCTCTGTGGAGGGGTAATGAACCTGGTGTAATTAAAAAGCCTGTGACCAACAGGTGGAGTGCTCAGGTAGAAGGTAAATGAATACATATCAAAAAACTGACCGGCACATCCAAACATAGATCCAGTGTGAACAGGTGCTAAACCTAGAGTCACCAACTCATATACATACAAGAAAAAAAGGTAGCACACTGTAGCGCTATAGCTTGCAAACACGAAATATGAAAAATGAAAATATGAAAAATGAATTGCATCACTGCCTTAGAAATATGAAAATTGAGAAGTCTTAGCGCATAAGATGGCCAAATTATGTGAGCCTGATAGCCACGTCAAGGCTCTTCTCGTATATCAGGTCCTAACTAATGCCAATCCTCACTTGAAAAGTCTGTCTGCATGGGACATATGAATCCTCTCTTCAGACTAAAATCTACATCTCTGTGGAGGGGTAATGAACCTGGTGTAATTAAAAGCTGTGACCAACAGGTGGAGTGCTCAGTAGAAGGTAAATGAAACATATCAAAAAACTGACCGGCACATCCAAACATAGATCCAGTGTGAACAGGTGCTAACCTAGAGTCACCAACTCATATACATACAAGAAAAAAAGGTAGCACACTGTAGCCTATAGCTTGCAAACACGAAATATGAAATATGAAAAATGAAAATGAATTGCATCATCTTAGAAATAAAAATTGAGAAGTCTTAGCGCATAGATGGCCAAATTATGTGAGCCTGTAGCCACGTCAAGGCTCTTCTCGTATATCAGGTCCTACTAATGCCATCCTCACTTAGAAAAGTCTGTCTGCATGGGAACTATGAATCCCTCTTCAGACTAAAATCTACATCTCTGTGGAGGGGTAATGAACCTGTGTAATTAAAAGCCTGTGACAACAGGTGGAGTGCTCAGGTAGAAGGTAAATGATCATATCAAAAAAATGACCGCATCCAAACATAGATCCAGTGGAACAGGTGCTAACTAGAGTCACCAATCATATACATACAAGAAAAAAGGTAGCACACTGTAGCGCTATAGCTTGCAAACAAAATAGAATATGAAAATATGAAAAATGAATTGCATCATCTTAGAAATATAAAAATTGAGAAGTCTTAGCGCATAAGATGCCAAATTATGTGAGCCTGATAGCCACGTCAAGCTCTCTCTATATCAGGTCCTAACTAATGCCATCCTCACTTAGAAAAGTCTGTCTGCATGGGAACTATGAATCCTCTCTTCAGACAAAATCTACATCTCTGTGGAGGGTAATGAACTGTGTAATTAAAGCCTGTGACAACAGGTGAGTGCCAGGTAGAAGTAAATGAAACATATCAAAAAACTGACCGGCACATCCAAACATAGATCCAGTGTGAACAGGTGCTAAACCTAGAGTCACCAACTCATATACATACAAGAAAAAAAGGTAGCACACTGTAGCGCTATAGCTTGCAAACACGAAATATGAAAATATGAAAAATATGAAAAATGAATTGCATCACTGCCTTAGAAATATGAAAAATTGAGAAGTCTTAGCGCATAAGATGGCCAAATTATGTGAGCCTGATAGCCACGTCAAGGCTCTTCTCGTATATCAGGTCCTAACTAATGCCAATCCTCACTTAGAAAAGTCTGTCTGCATGGGAACATATGAATCCTCTCTTCAGACTAAAATCTACATCTCTGTGGAGGGGTAATGAACCTGGTGTAATTAAAAAGCCTGTGACCAACAGGTGGAGTGCTCAGGTAGAAGGTAAATGAATACATATCAAAAAACTGACCGGCACATCCAAACATAGATCCAGTGTGAACAGGTGCTAAACCTAGAGTCACCAACTCATATACATACAAGAAAAAAAGGTAGCACACTGTAGCCTATAGCTTGCAAACACGAATATGAAAATATGAAAAATATGAAAAATGAATTGCATCATGCCTTAGAAATATGAAAAATTGAGAAGTCTTAGCGCATAAGATGGCCAAATTATGTGAGCCTGATAGCCACGTCAAGGCTCTTCTCGTATATCAGGTCCTAACTAATGCCAATCCTCACTTAGAAAAGTCTGTCTGCATGGGAACATATGAATCCTCTCTTCAGACTAAAATCTACATCTCTGTGGAGGGGTAATGAACTGTGTAATTAAAAGCCTGTGACCACAGTGGAGTGCTCAGGTAGAAGGTAAATGAATACATATCAAAAACTGACCGCACATCCAAACATAGATCCAGTGTGAACAGGTGCTAAACCTAGAGTCACCAACTCATATACATACAAGAAAAAAAGGTAGCACACTGTAGCGCTTAGCTTGCAAACACGAAAATGAAATATGAAAAATGAAAATGAATTGCATCACTGCCTTAGAAATATGAAAAATTGAGAAGTCTTAGCGCATAAGATGGCCAAATTATGTGAGCCTGTAGCCACGTCAAGGCTCTTCTCGTATATCAGGTCCTACTATGCCAATCCTCACTTAGAAAAGTCTGTCTGCATGGGAACATATGAATCCTCTCTTCAGACTAAAATCTACATCTCTGTGAGGGTAATGAACCTGTGTAATTAAAAGCCTGTGACAACAGGTGGAGTGCTCAGGTAGAAGGTAAATGAATACATATCAAAAAACTGACCGCACATCCAAACATAGATCCAGTGTGAACAGTGCTAAACCTAGAGTCACCACTCAATACATACAAGAAAAAAGGTAGCACACTGTAGCGCTATAGCTTGCAACACGAAATATGAAAATATGAAAAATGAATTGCATCACCTTAGAAATATGAAAATTGAGAATCTTAGCGATAAGATGCCAATTAGTGAGCCTGATAGCCACGTCAAGGCTCTTCTCGTATATCAGTCCTAACTAATGCCAATCCTCCTTAGAAAGTCTGTCTGCATGGGAACATATGAATCCTCTCTTCAGACTAAAATCTACATCTTGTGAGGGGTAATGAACCTGGTGTAATTAAAAAGCCTGTGACCAACAGGTGGAGTGCTCAGTAGAAGGTAAATGAATACATATCAAAAACTGACCGGCACATCCAAACATAGATCCAGTGTGAACAGGTGCTAAACCTAGAGTCACCAACTCATATACATACAAGAAAAAAAGTAGCACACTGTAGCGCTATAGCTTGCAAACACAAATATGAAAATGAAAATATGAAAATGAATTGCATCATGCCTTAGAAATATGAAAAATTGAGAAGTCTTAGCGCATAAGATGGCCAAATTATGTGAGCCTGATAGCCACGTCAAGGCTCTTCTCGTATATCAGGTCCTAACTAATGCCAATCCTCACTTAGAAAAGTCTGTCTGCATGGGAACATATGAATCCTCTCTTCAGACTAAAATCTACATCTCTGTGGAGGGGTAATGAACCTGGTGTAATTAAAAAGCCTGTGACCAACAGGTGGAGTGCTCAGGTAGAAGGTAAATGAATACATATCAAAAAACTGACCGGCACATCCAAACATAGATCCAGTGTGAACAGGTGCTAAACCTAGAGTCACCAACTCATATACATACAAGAAAAAAAGGTAGCACACTGTAGCGCTATAGCTTGCAAACACGAAATATGAAATATGAAAATGAAAAATGAATTGCATCATCCTTAGAAATATGAAAAATTGAGAAGTCTTAGCGCATAAGATGCCAAATTATGTGAGCCTGATAGCCACGTCAAGGCTCTTCTCGTATATCAGGTCCTAACTAATGCCAATCTCACTTAGAAAGTCTGTCTGCATGGGGAACATATGAATCCTCTCTTCAGACTAAAATCTACATCTCTGTGGAGGGGTAAATGAACCTGGTGTAATAAAAAGCCTGTGACCAACAGGTGGAGTGCTCAGGTAGAAGGTAAATGAATACATATCAAAAAAATGACCGGCACATCCAAACATAGATCAGTGTGAACAGGTGCTAAACTAGAGTCACCAACTCATATACATACAAGAAAAAAGGTAGCACACTGTAGCCTATAGCTTGCAAACCGAATATGAAATTGAAAAATATGAAAAATGAATTGCATCATCCTTGAAATATGAAAAATTGAGAAGTCTTAGCGCATAAGATGGCCAAATTATGTGACATGATAGCCACGTCAAGGCTCTTCTCGTTATCAGGTCCTAACTAATGCCAATCCTCCTTAGAAAAGTCTGTCTGCATGGGAACATATGAATCCTCTCTTCAGACTAAAATCTACATCTCTGTGGAGGGGTAATGAACCTGTGTAATTAAAAAGCCTGTGACCAACAGGTGGAGTGCTCAGGTAGAAGGTAAATGAATACATATCAAAAAACTGACCGGCACATCCAAACATAGATCAGTGTGAACAGGTGCTAAACCTAGAGTCACCAACTCATATACATACAAGAAAAAAGGTAGCACACTGTAGCGCTATAGCTTGCAAACACGAAATATAAAAATATGAAAAATGAATTCATCATTCCTTGAAATATGAAAAATTGAGAAGTCTTAGCGCATAAGATGGCCAAATTATGTGAGCCTGATAGCCACGTCAAGGCTCTTCTCGTATATCAGGTCCTAACTAATGCCAATCCTCACTTAGAAAAGTCTGTCTGCATGGGAACATATGAATCCTCTTTCAGACTAAAATCTACATCTCTGTGGAGGGTAATGAACCTGGTGTAATTAAAAAGCCTGTGACCACAAGGTGGAGTGCTCAGGTTAGAAGGTAATGAATACATATCAAAAATGACCGGCACATCCAAACATAGATCAGTGTGAACAGGTGCTAAACTAGAGTCACCAACTCATATCATACAAGAAAAAAGGTAGCACACTGTAGCCTATAGCTTGCAAACACAAATATGAAAATATGAAAAATATGAAAAATGAATTGCATCATCCTTAGAAATATGAAAAATTGAGAAGTCTTAGCGCATAAGATGGCCAAATTATGTGAGCCTGATAGCCACGTCAGGCTCTTCTCGTATATCAGGTCCTAACTAATGCCAATCCTCCTTAGAAAAGTCTGTCTGCATGGAACTATGAATCCTCTCTCAGACTAAAATCTACATCTCTGTGGAGGGTAATGAACCTGGTGTAATTAAAAAGCCTGTGACCACAGGTGGAGTGCTCAGGTAGAAGGTAAATGAATACATTCAAAAAACTGACCGCAATCCAAACATAGATCCAGTGTGAACAGGTGCTAAACTAGAGTCACCAACTATATACATACAAGAAAAAAGGTAGCACACTGTAGCGCTTAGCTTGCAAACACGAAATATGAAAATATGAAAAAAAGAATTGCATCATTCTTAGAAATATGAAAATTGAGAAGTCTTAGCGCATAAGATGGCCAATTTGTGAGCCTGATAGCCACGTCAAGGCTCTTCTCGTATTCAGTCCTAACTAATGCCAATCCTCCTTAGAAAAGTCTGTCTGCATGGGAACATATGATCCTCTTTCAGACTAAAATCTACATCTCTGTGAGGGTAATGAACCTGGTAATTAAAAGCCTGTGACCAACAGTGGAGTGCTCAGAGAAGGTAAATGAATACATACAAAAAACTGACCGGCACATCCAAACTAGATCCAGTTGAACAGGTGCTAAACCTAGAGTCACCAACTCATATACATACAAGAAAAAAAGGTAGCACACTGAGCGCTATAGCTTGCAACACTGAAATATGAAAAATATGAAAATGAATTCATCTTACTGAAATATGAAAATTGAGAATCTTAGCGCATAAGATGGCCAAATTATGTGAGCCTGATAGCCACGTCAAGGCTCTTCTCGATATCAGGTCCTAACTATGCCAATCCTCCTTAGAAAAGTCTGTCTGCATGGGAACTATGAATCCTCTTTCAGACTAAAATTAATCTCTGTGGAGGGGTAATGAACCTGGTGTAATTAAAAAGCCTGTGACACAGGTGGAGTGCCAGAGAAGGTAAATGAATACATATCAAAAAACTGACCGGCACATCCAAATAGATCCATGTGAACAGGTGCTAAACCTAGAGTCACCAACTCATATACATACAAGAAAAAAAGGTAGCACACTGAGCCATAGCTTGCAAACAGAAATATGAAAAATATGAAAAATGAATTCATCATTCCTTGAAATAGAAATGAAAGTCTAGCGCATAAGATGCCAATTATGTGAGCCGATAGCCACGTCAAGGCTCTTCTCGTATATCAGGTCCTAACTAATGCCAATCCTCACTTAGAAAAGTCTGTCTGCATGGGAACATATGAATCCTCTCTTCAGACTAAAATCTACATCTCTGTGGAGGGGTAATGAACCTGGTGTAATTAAAAGCCTGTGACCAACAGGTGGAGTGCTCAGGTAGAAGGTAAATGAATACATATCAAAAAACTGACCGGCACATCCAAACATAGATCCAGTGTGAACAGGTGCTAAACCTAGAGTCACCAACTCATATACATACAGAAAAAAAGGTAGCACACTGTAGCGCTATAGCTTGCAAACACGAAAATGAAAATATGAAAAATATGAAAAATGAATTGCATCATCCTTAGAAATATGAAAAATTGAGAAGTCTTAGCGCATAAGATGGCCAAATTATGTGAGCCTGATAGCCACGTCAAGGCTCTTCTCGTATATCAGGTCCTAACTAATGCCAATCCTCACTTAGAAAAGTCTGTCTGCATGGGAACATATGAATCCTCTCTTCAGACTAAAATCTACATCTCTGTGGAGGGGTAATGAACCTTTTGTAATTAAAAAGCCTGTGACCAACCCCGGAAAGGGTCAGGGAAAAAGGGAAATGAAAACAAAAACCCCAAAAAAATGACCCGGGACATCCCAAACCCCAAAAACCCCTTTTTAACAGGTGCTAAAAAACCCCCAGTCACCAACTTATATAAACAAAAAAAAAGGTTTTTACACTGGCCTATAGCTTTCAAACACGAAAAAGGGAAAAAAATTTTTAAAAAAGAAAAAAAGCATCATTACCTTAGAAATAAGAAAAAATTTTTAATTCCCCTTTTTGCATAAAAAGGCCCCCAAAAATGTGAGTATTTTTCCCCGTCCCCGGCCCCTTTTTCGTTTTTTTGGGGTTTTTAAAAAAAAAGGGCCAAACCCCTTTGAAAATTTTGTTTTGCAAGGGAAAAAATAATTTAATCCTCTCTTCAGGGCAAAAAATTTAAAAAAAAGTGGAGGGGGGGGTTAAACCCGGTTTTTAAATTAAAAAAAAATGGGACCCAACCCCCGGGGGTGCTCAGGGAGAAAGGGAAATTTTTTAAAAAAAATCCGGCCACATCCAAAAAATAGATTTTGTGTAACCCGGGCTAAAAAAAGAGTCACCCAAAACCCCCTACATCAAAAAAAAAAATTTCACACTGAAAAACCCTTTGCTTGAAAACCAAAAAAAATATGAAAAAAATGAAAAAAGGAAAATTTCATTTTTCCCTTTGAAAATAAAAATTGGAAAGTCCCTTTTTCCCCCTAAAAAAGGGCCAAAAATTTTTTGGCCCGATAGCCACGTCAAGGCTCTTTTCTTTTTCAGGGCCTAACTAAACCAAACCCCTTGGGAAAAATCCCCCCCGCAAAAAGGGAAAAAATGTTTTCCCCCCCTTTTTACTTTTTAAAAACATCCTGTGGGGGGGTTAAAGGGGAAACCCCCTTAAAATTTTAAAAACCCCCCGGGGGAACCCCCTTTGGGGTGCCAAAAAGAAGGTAAAAGAATACAAAAAAAAAAACCGGGGGGGACCTCCAAACATA